>SNQJ01S0132629.1:15629-25758 GCA_010110895.2 Picea sitchensis | reverse complement strand
ATTGAGAGAGGAAACATGGGCCTTAGGTGCTAAAGGAAGCTTCTAGGCATCTAGGTATAACAATGACATGTTGAACCATGTCAAAGGACCTTTCTAGGGTATCCTTGGTATCATGATGGGGATAATCAACATTATGAGGTATTGAACATTAATTATGAGGTTATTTACCCTATATATGGTTAGAGCAAAGGACCCAATATTCAGGCCTTAAAGGAAGCTTCTAGGTTTTTGGGGCCAAAAATGACACCTTGAACCACCACAAATGAACTCTCAAGGGAATCATTTACCTCTAAATAGGCATATAGGTACCATATCATATTTTAACAATAGGTATGGGTATGAGGGTGTAATTTCCCCCACCTCTTGATGAAGAGGTCTGGGAAGACTTAGTGGTCTAGGCATCCCCACTAGACCATAGTCTCACACAGCTAGGGAAAAGCCAACCAAACTGATGTTATGTTTTAAAGTTGACTTAAGGAAAAGGTAAAAAGGGTAAAGAAGTAACTCAATGAAGGAATAGAGCGTTGGAGGTTGAGTTAGGAGATTGACTCTATGGGTTAACTTAACTCAACAGAGAAACATAAAAGAGGTATAAAGAGAAGGCTAGTGCACACCTCTCATTTCATCTTGGATATTTGGTATTTTCTTGTTGATTCTCTTGAGCATACAGTTTTGAGGGTTTTGATATTACAAACCCTAGAGAACAAATCAGTGGTGAAATATTCCACTCACCTTGTCACGGGCTTGGTCTCGGGGATGAAATACTCCACCCACACCATTCTACATTCTTCATCTATTCAGGAGGACAGCAGGGTCGTACCAGTTAGGGTTTTCCAGTAGGGGTGCACCATTGGTTGAAGAACAGTTCGATCCAACTTATTGAAGGAGCTTTGGGAGATTTCAGCATTAGGTTTTTGCTTGCGGTACCTTTCTCATCCATTTGGAGGCTTCCTTGAGGAGTTACCACGTCCATATCATTATCTGCAAGTTGGGACGGTTTTGGAGGAGAGATGACATCTTGTTGATTTAGTGATTCTCAGATCTAGGAGGTTATACCTCAGATATGCTATTGAAACTTCTCTCAGGGGTTCATGACTACCCAATCTATCATCCTAGACAGTTTCAGGGGATTCAGAGGCCTCATTTAGCCAGGCTAAATTATTGACTATATCCATGGTTTTAGGAGGGTCGTACCAGTTTAGGGTTTCAGCAGATTGAGGATGAGGCATCAGTATCTGGGCTCCATACTTCAAGAGGATGTTACCATTTCCTTGGTCTATCATTTTTTGGACTTTGGAAGTGTTTGGGAGTCTTCTTCTTCAAGAGGTCTGAATCCTAGATGTTCGCAGTCTTCAGTAGGACATACCAGCAACTTGAGGGTTAGGGCAAACCCTAGTTTTGTATCAGAGCATTAATCTTGTATTGCAACCTTTGGGAGGCTTACTTTGTGTTTCTGGGAGTGTTTTGTATGAATATTTTATTCTTGTCTTGAAGCCATCAGAAGATATTCCAGATCTACTTCTATATTTTATCAGGTGCTTTCTTTCCTATAATAAAAGTTCAGATCTTGTTTGTGGTTCTACATCTTGTGTATTGTTGAGAAATTGGTATGTTGAAATGCATCTTGAATAAACTATGGCTGAATAAATTAAATAAACCCTAAGGCCAAAATATCAAAGGCCAACCTGCATACACAACAGTAAAACAGTTAAATCAGGGGTAAGTTAGTGTTCCTAAGAAAAAAATTGGCTTGGGAACATTACAGTTGTATCAGAGCTCTAATCCTCCCATCCTGTAAGGATTAGCGCATGCAGAGGTAAAATGGTATCTGTATGGGCCGAAGGAAGAAGAAAACCAATGAAACATAGGTAGAGATGGAGGGTTCAGGTGATGATGGTGAGCCCCAGGGATTGGCTTACTTAGCACAAGAGTTTAATAAATCCATAAACCAAACAAAAAGTAAACTAGTCATCCACTTGCAGGAGAACTATGATGTAACCTGTAGAGGACAAACCGAGATCACTGAGACCTTGAAAAAGGTATATGAGAACCAGAGGAAGGTGGATGAGAACTAGACTAGGATATGCCAATTGTTGATGAAAATGACTCACAAGGGGAAAGGTCCAGAGACGTATGAAAATAGAGAGACTAGTGGATCACACGGTGGAAACTTGTATAATCCAGAACAGGCTCCCAGGTATAATTCTAAACATGTTCCCTATCATTAGTCCAAGGGAAGCCATGGAGGGAGCACTCTACATGGACATATGGGTAGCAGGGCTAGCCCTAGACCAAACTTGTCCACGTTCACAGATGAACAAGCACAATAGGAACAAGTGGATCACTTTGTTGAGAAAATGGCACAGTTTACCAGGGAGTACAATGATTTGGATACGATGATTCAGAGGCAGATGTCCTTGAATCAATACTGTGAACTCAAATTCAAAAAAAAACCTAGGCCAAACCACATGAGCAATTATGGGTTTGGACGTAGGGCATGGAATATGGAGATTACTTACTTTGATGGTACGACCAAGATGACAGTGGAGGCATGGGTACAAAAGTTGGATACTTATCTACAACTTAACTCCATGAGGGAGATGGAAGCCATCAAATTTTCCACCATGTATCTAGATGGAAAAGCTCATGATTCGTGGTATCATGGATTGACCACACTAGGCCATAGTCAAATCATGGCATATACAGAGTTCACTCAGAGACTCATTGACAGATTTTATCAGGGGGATCCTAGGTTGCATTTCCGGGAGCTCACACAGCTCAGACAGACATAAGAACTAGAGGTGTGCATTGAAGAATTCCAAAGGCTAGCAGTCACGATGCAATATATATCATAGACTAGACTCATGATGCTCTTCACTGAAGGGTTGATGGAACCCTTAAAGGGTTGGGTAAAATATTTTAAGTCTACCAACCTACAGGATGCTATTTGGAGGACAAGAGACCTAGGACCAGCTGCCAAGCCAAAATTTGTGCCTAGACCACCTCTTAACATAGGAGGAAGAGATCAGAGACCTCCAATAAACCCAAGAGGACGTGACCCAAGGGGGTTTGACAGGGGCAAAGGCATAATGGATGAGAACACTAGAAGGGAGTTGAGGAAGAAACAACTTTGCTTCACTTGCAAAGATCCATGGAACCCATCACACAAATGCATGGGTTATGGCCAAGTGCACTACATAGAGGTAACTTCATATAATGAGGAGGAGGAGGATTTCAACCAAATACAAAACATGGAGGCAGACACCTCAGAGACGGCAGAGGAGGAGACCACAGGTCATGACAGTAAAACTGAGGAGGATATCACAGGTCATGATAGTACAACCAGGGAGTACAATGATTTGGATATGATGATTTAGAGGCAGATGTCCTTGGATGAATACTGTCAACTCAAATTCAGAAACAAGCCTAGGCCGAACCACAGGAGAAATTATGAGTTTTAATGTAGGGTAGGGAATATGGAGATTCCTTACTTTCATGGTACGGCCAATATGACAATGTAGGTATGGGTAAAGAAGCTGGATACTTATCTGCAGCTTAATCCCATGAGGGATATGGAAGCCATCAAATTTGCCACCATGTATCTCAATGGAAAAGCTCATGATTGGTGGTATCATGGATTGACCACACTAGGCCATAGTCATATCATGGCATATATAGAGTTCACTCAGAGAATCATTGACAGATTTGATCAGGGGGATCCTGAGGTGCATTTCTAGGAGCTCACACAACTCAAACAGACAGGAGCACCAGAGGTGTACATTGAATAATTCTAGAGGCTAGCAGTCATGGTGCAAGATATATCATAGACCAAACTCATGATGCTCTTCACTAAAGGGTTGATGGAACCCTTAAAGGGTTGGGTAAAATATTTTAAGCCTACCAACCTATAGGATGTTATTTGGAGGACAAGACACCTAGGACTAGCTACAAAGCCAAAATTTGTGCCTAGACCACCTCTTAACATAGGAGGAAGAGATCAAAGACCTCCAATAAACCCAGGAGGATGTGACCCAAGGGAGTTTGACAGGGGCAGAGGAAGAGTGGATGAGAACACCAGAAGGGAGTTGAGGAGGAAGCAACTTTGCTTCACTTGTAAAGAGCCATGGAACCCATCACACAAATGCACGGGTTGTGGCCAAGTGCACTACATAGAGGTAACTTTAGATAATGAGGAGGAGGAGGATTTTGGCCAAATATAGAACATGGAGGTAGACACCTCAGATATGGCAAAGGAGGAGACCACATGTCATGACAATACGATTGAGGATAAATCCACCTTAGCATCCATTAGTGGAGTGCCCAAATATAACACTTTTAGGATGAGAGGAGTTTTGTAGGGGAAAAAGGTGTCAGTATTTATTGATGGGGGATATTCTCACAACTTCATCGACTTATCATTGTTACAGAGGAGGAATATACCCATGGTTGAATTTGAAGGATTCAAGGTGGAGGTAGCAGGGGCGAGAACCATGCCTTGTGACAGGTACATTCCAAGAATGAAGCTTACATTGGGTAGGCATGATTTGATACAGGATGTCTATGTGATGGATCTTTCGGATACCAACATAATCCTGAGAGTTCAGTGGCTCAGTACGTTGGGGCCTATCACCACCAACTACAAGACCCTGGAGGTGTCTTTTACAGAGGAGGGTGGATGAAAGGTAGTGCTCTGAGGCATGACAGGTAACTCAACCATGGTATTTATGTCCAAGAGGATGGAGGCCATATTCATGAGAGAAGAGATAGTATATGCAACTGAATGCAAGATTTCGACATGTGTGGACGAACAAGGAAAGGTTCACTACACTCCATAAATCAAGGAAATCATTGACAAGCATAGCAAAGAGTTTGGACCGATCCCACCAGGGGTGCCACCAGACAGGGGGTTTGAGCACATCATTGAGTTGGAGGCAGAAGCAAAACCAGTCATCACCACACCGTACAGACATCCGAAGAAGTATAAATACGAGATAGAGAAGGCAATAAAAGAGCTATTAGATATGTTGCACATCAGGCCAAGTTCCAGCCCTTTTGCTTCTTCAGTAGTGTTGGTCAAGAAAAAGGATGGAACCATGCACATGTGCATTGACTTCTGGGCATTAACTAATAAAACAATCAAAAATAGGTATCCTATAACAAGGATTGATGAGCTACTGGACGAACTGCATGGAGCTGTCTATTTCACAAAAAATGACCTACGTTCTGGCTACCACCAAATCAAAATGAGGGAGGAGGACATCTCAAAATCTGCTTTCAGGTGTCATTACGGTCACTATGAGTTCTTAGGGATGCCCCTCGGGCTAACCAATGCCCCAGCCATGTTCCAATCTTGTATGAACCATGTCTTCAACAAGCAACTGAGGAAGCATCTCTTGGTATTTTTTGATGACTTGCTCATTTATAGCAATACGTGGGAGGAACACCTTCAACATGTGGACCAAATTCTGTCTATCATGGAGGAGCAGTCATTGTATGCTAAGGAGTCCAAATGTGAGTTTTGAATGATAGAGGTTCTTTACTTGGGGCACATCATTAGAGAAAAGGGGGTATAGGTACATCAGGAGAAAATCCAAGCCATAATGGAGTGGCCTACACCTAAAACCTTTACAGAATTAAGGGGATTTCTAGGCATATGCACTTACTACAGGAAGTTTGTCAAGGGATTCTCTCAGCTTTGTGCACCCTTGACCGACTTGACCAAGAAAGGAGCTTTCAAATGGAGTGAGGAGGCCCAATTTATATTCGACAAAATGAAAAAGGTGATGAGCACATGTCCAGTCTTAGCCCTACCAGATTTCGGCCAACCTTTCACCTTAGAGTGTGATGCCTCAGGAGAAGGTGTTGGGGCCGTACTGATACAAAATAGGCACCCTCTTTCCTATGAGAGCCGAAAACTCAGGGGACCTGAGTTACTTTACAACATTTATGACAAAGAGATGCTAGTCATCATGCACACTCTGGCCAAATTCAGACAATACCTGGTAGGTGCACGGTTTGTGGTAAAATCACATCATAAGAGTCTTAAGTACATGTTGGAGCATAAGGACTTAAATGAAAGGCATCATAAATGGGTGAGCAGAATATAGGCCTATGAATTTGACATTGAATTTGTCAAAGGGAAGAACAATGTGATGACTAATGCATTATCCAAGAGAGCATCCATTTATGCCATGACAAATGTGTCTGTTGATTGGAAGGACCACTTGGTGATGGAATATGCAAAGAATAAATTCGCTTTTAAGGTAATGGATGGGAAAATATAGGACAATAACTTCAAGATCATTGATGGTCAAGGTAATGTGGCAGAACATGAGGCTCTTTTTTTTGGTTTGAGGGCTCTTAAAGACATGAGGATTGAATATCTAGTAGTGTTTGGAGATGATGAATTAAATTTTCATCAAATAAAAAATCTTTATCAAGCTAAACACCCCAGGTTAAGGACTTACGGAAATGAAGTTTGGGATCTTGTTGATAGTTTCTTCTTAAATTTTAATATCTCATTTGTTTCAAGAGAGGAGAACACTATGGAAGATTACTTGGTTGTCTCAACAAGTAATTTCAGATTTCCTTTTCCCCCTAAACTCAAATACAATGTAGAAGTGAAGTATAGACCCCTTATACTTGACAATGTCAAACATTGGAAGGTTTTTGAGGATGATATTGAGATAAAAATATTTCTTGAGACTGTGGATGAGTTTTCTGCCACACATATTGAACAAGATCATGATACTGAAAAAATCCCTCACATTGATATTTTTCTGAATAAAATTGCTGACCATCATATTGTTCAGTTTCCCAGTAACCATATTCCAAAAGGACTAGTTCCTTTGGAGAGATTGTTTTATAGAAATGATGTTGATGTAAAGGTTAAAGGTTCAACTGAAAATGGTAATGTGAATTAATGCAATTTAGGTATAGAGGAGGATCCAAAGTATGTTAAGTTGTCTAGCAGCTTTTCAAAGGAACAAAGGGTTGAATATGTTAATCTTTTAAAAGAGTTTTCCGGTGTGTTTTCCTGGAAATATGAATATTTAAGAATATATGACACAAACATTATTGAACACAAGATTCCTTTGAAAGAGGAGATCAAGCCTTTTAGGAAGAAACTCAGACATATAAATCCCGTGATGCTTCCTATTATGGAAAAGAAAGTAAAGAAGTTGTTGGATGCCAAGATCATCATTCCTTTGAGGTACTTTGCGTGGGTGGATAACCTGGTCCCTGTGAGGAAGAAAAATGAGGAAATTAGACTGTGTGTTGATTTCATAAATATGAACAGAAGCTCCAAGAAAGATAATTACCCCTTACCAAATATGGAGCACATTTTATAGAGAGTGACTGGCTCATCAAGGATTTCTTTAATTGATGGCTTCTCAAGATACAATCAGATCTCTGTATGTTGGCATGTTTTACAGGAAGTGTGTTCTTGTAATTGATGGCAAGAACAAATACGACGATGGCAAACAGGAAAATCATAAGCTCGGGAGGAGAAGAGAACAGTATGGGGAGATCAAAGATCAAAAGGGAAAGCACAATACAAAAATGTGATCAAGATCAAAATCCTTGATGGTGGATCTGCTTCGAGAGTCTTCACGACTGTTAGATAAAATTAAGTGAAGGATAGGATTAAAGGGGCACAAGGTTTCAGAATTCGATTATCCGAATCTCCGTCAGTCGTCGGATCAAATTAAGTGGAAATATAGGATAAGCAAAGATGGAGAGCCGTTGGATTTAATCCAAGGAAAAGATGCATCACAGATAGATCGAGCCTTTGATTTCAATTATGCTCCAACTTTCATGTACATCATGATTAGAATAATATTCTTTAGATCCTATGGTCCTTATTCATTTTGCTTGATATTTTCTTCAAATGATTCGGCGGTTGAGAATTTTTTTCGGTTCTCTGGCTCTCTGGGCTTCAAGTATTTCAAATCTCAAAATGAAACTCTCTAAGTGATTTCTTCAAAACTCACGATCTGTCACCACGTATCCCTCTGGATCTGACAGTTGAAATTTACTACAGCTCTCCAGCTCTCCAGACTTCAGGAATTTCAAATCTCAAATTGAAAAATCTTGAAGTGATATTTTTCCGGAGTGTAACCTCCTCACATCTTTAGACCTGAAATGAATGATGTTCGTTTGATCAATATATTATATCAACACCTCGATCTGTTTGTGATGCAACTTTGCCTTGGATTAAATACAATGCCTCTCCATCTTTTCTTATCCTATCCTTCCACTTAATTTGATATGATGGTTGATGGAAATTAGGATAATCGAATTCTCAAACCTTGTGCCCCGTTTATCCTATCCTTCACTTAATTTGATCTGATGGTCGTGAAGACTCTCAAAGCAGATCCATGATCAAGGATTTTGATCCTAATCACGTTTTTGTACTACGCTTTCCCTTTTGAGATTTGATCTCTACATATTGTTCGCTTCTCCTCCTGAGCTTATGCTTTTCCTATTTTCCATTGTGGCTATTGTTCTTGCCATCAATGAGAAGCACACACTTCCTGTAAAACATGTCATCAATGAGAAGCACACACTTCCTGTAAAACATGACAACAATCTCCCCCTTTGGCATTGATGGAAACCCTGAAAGGCTGCACTATTCTGCTTAGACCTCCAATTGTAGCATACAGACAACACCTTTTTCTCCCCCTTTGACATCAATGTCAAAGAAGACAGAGAGTGACTCTGTGCTCCCCCTGGTCAGATATACTAGGAGCACTCTCCCCCTAATCAGATAGACTATTTAGCTTGATAATGGGGTCATGCCCAACTTCTGGCGTAGATACTCAAACTGATATTTTGCAAGCAGTTTAGTGAAGATATCAACAATCTGATCTTTGGATGGAATATAATGGAAAGAAGTAATAGTGTTGGTCACATGTTCCCTCAAGAAGTGATACTTGATGGGTATATGCTTGGTCTTGGAGTGAAATACAGGATTCTTTGACACACTAATTGCACTAATATTATCACAATGAATTGAGATCGGTGCAGTATATTTTACCTCCAAGTTTGCAAGTGTCTGAATCATCTACAATACTTGGGTATAGAAAGTGGCAACTGCAATGTATTCAGCTTCTGTATGTAACCTTGCTTCTTTCTCAACCATGCTACAAGGGAATCTTCTAAGAAGAATGCACTTCCACTCGTGCTTTTCCTTTCATCCATGCAGTTAGCCTAATCAACATCTGAATAGACTAATAGTTGAAAATTCTTATTCCTAGGATACCATAAGCCATAGTTCATTGTTCCTTTCAAGTATTTGAATATTCTTTTGACAACTAACAAATGACTCTTTTTAGGTGCAGCCTGGTACCTTCCTACCATTCCAACAACATGCATTATGTTTGGATGGGATGTTGTGATGTATAATAGACTACCTATCATAGACCTATATGAACTCTGATCAACATCAGATGAGTCATCATCCTTGATTAACTTGCATCCAGTGACCATAGGTGTGCTCATATGTGTAGAATCTTCCATTTGAAACCTTTTCAACATTTCTCTTAGATATTTGTCCTAAGAAAGACATATTCCTTCATACCTCTGAGTAATTTGCAAACCAAGAAAAAATGGCAGTTCCCCTATCATAGACATTTCAAATTCAGACTGCATGGCAGAAGCAAACCATTGTACCAATGAAGCATTATTGTTTCCAAAGATGATGTCATCTACATAGACCAACACAATGAGAAAATCATTATCCTCTGTTTTGATATATATATTGATGTCAATTGTTCCTCTCTTGAACCCTTTGTCTTGAAGATACTTATCTAGTCTGTAATACTAGGAACGAGGAATTTATTTCAACCCATATAAGGCTTTCTTCAGCTTGCAGACAAAGTCAGGTTTATCTAACAGTTGGAAACCCTCTGGTTGTTTCATATAGACTTCTTCTTTTAGATATTCATTTAGAAAAGTTGACTTGACATCCATTTGATAGAATTAAACTGTTTATGACAAGCATAGGAAAGAAACATTTTAATAGCTTCTAATCTTGCTACGGGCGTAAATGTTTCATCAAAATCCAGTCCTTCTATTTGAGCATATCCTTTGCAAACCAATATAGCCTTATTTCTTACAATATTTC
>SNQJ01S0132629.1:0-15623 GCA_010110895.2 Picea sitchensis | reverse complement strand
CCTATTACATTTTTATTTTCTAGCCTAGGAATGAGTTCCCAAGTGGCATTCTTTTCAATCTGGTCTAGTTCCTCATTCATTGATTTTAACCAATTTACATATTTACTGGCTTCATTAAAGTTCTTGGGTTCCACCATGGATATGAAGGCTAAATGTGATTGCTAAGTGTCTTTGATTATCCTTCTCCTGGTTTGTACACCTTTTTCTTTCTCACCAATTATCTGACTTTCATGATGATTCTTTTGAGTAATTCTGGAGGAGGTATTTTATGTTGATTGTTGTCTTGACTCTTCTTGTCTGGGTGTCTCTTCTCCACCTGATTCATCGTCGTCTTGTGACTCAGATATTTAATGTTCTTCATTTTCATTATTCTCATCATATTTTTCATCTGGCTTAGTGCTTATTCTCTATTGATCTTTTACAAGAGCTTCTTCATCAATTCGAACATCAATACAATCTACTAATTTATGCATTCCTTTGTTAAAGAATCTGTATCCTTTAGTATTCGTTGCATATCCTAAGAAGATACCTTCATCATCTCTACTATCAAATTTTCCCAGATGATCATCATTATTCTTGATGTAGCATTTACTTCCAAATACTTTGAAGTGATTTATTGATGCAGGTCGACCAAACCACAACTCATATGGAGTTTTATCACTGTTTGACCTTAGATGTTCTTTGTTTAGAATATGAACAACCGTGTGAACATCCTCCACCCAAAAGGTTTGTGAAATGTCCCTTTCACTCATCATATCCCTTGCCATCTCTTGAACTGATCTATTTTTTCATTCTACAACTCCATTTTGTTGATGAGTACCTAGAATAGTATATTCTCTTTTAATTCCACGTCTGTCACATAATTCTTTGAAATCTCTTGACATAAATTCTGCTCCCCTATCTGAGTGAATTTCCTTTAACTTCCTTCCTGTCTGATTCTTAGCTAATGCCTTAAACTTTTTGAACTTCTCAAACACATCATATTTTTCTCTCAGAAAGGAAACCCACGTAAGTATGGAGAATTCATCAATGACTAGCATAAATTAATGCTCTCCTCCAGTTCCTTCCTTTCACGACAGTCCACACATATCCATATGAATAATTTGAACTGGTTTCTCTGAAGATGTGAAACTCTTCTATTTGAATTGAGCATGAGTCAACTTCCCCATTTGACAGGATTCACATACAGAGTTATTAGGCTTAGATATTCATAGAAGGTCTTTCACAGTGCCTTCATTATTCAGTTTGACAATATGATCAAAATCCAGGTGTCCTAGCCTTCTGTTCCATAACCAACTTTCATCAAATTTTCTTAAATGACATTTCTCCTCATCTTCCTTCAGAACCTATACATTGTTTTCAGCTCTAACCCCTTTTTCAATCAGCTCTCTTGTGTTTACTGTCTTTATTTTACAATTCTTGGCAGTCAAAGTGACTTCACATCCTCTGTCACATATCTGATTGACACTAAGAATATTATGCTTTAAACGATCAACAAATAATACATCTTTAGATTTTCTTCTTCCATTACTTAAGATTACTAGACCTTTACCTATGATCTTTCCTAGAGCATAATTTCCAAAGGTCACACTCCCTAATTTATTTTCTTTGAGTAATAAGAACATACTTTTGTCACATGTCATATGACCAGAGCATCTGCTATCAATATACCAGGGGTCTTTTAGTCTTTGAGCTGACAACACTAATCCACACTTTTTATCTTCATTCTTCTTCCAAACCTTGACGTTTTCATCTCTGTGATTTGAATCCATATTATAGTTCTTTAAGCAACAATCTGCAGCTTTATGTCCATAATTATGGCAGATGTAACATTCTAGTTCATTGAATAAAGGATCATAACGATTGTTATGTTTAATCCACATCCTTTTCCCAACCATCACATAATTTGCAGTATGTGGTTGTTTGTTACTTGGCTGTCTCATTCTTTGTTGTGGCAGATATTTATTCCTTGGTCGTCTTGATTTCTCATGTTTAAATCTTAAATAACAATTTACAACTTTGTGGCCAAATTTAGAGCAGTAAAAACAATATCCATAGGAAAAACCTTTGTACTTGGAAAATGGTTGTCTTCTTTGAGCAAGTCGATTTATTCCATGCTGATGATTTCCTTGAGCAGAGGGTGTATTATTTCTTTGCTCTACAAATTTAGTTCTGGTAGATTTTCCTTCACTCCTCCTTGGCAGTTGATTCTCTTCCTTTGTTTTTGCAGGTTTGTTGTTGTCAATGGTTGTAGATTTGACAAACTTGATGGATTCTTTTTTGCTTGGTTGATCACTACTTGATCCCTCTTCATAAGACAAACCAGTTTTCAACTTAAAATTCCTTTGTTGATTCAGAATGGAGGCTAATCCTTCTGAGGCTTTAATACTTGTCAGATTCTGATGATATAAGGCCTGAAATTTCTCTAGATCTTTTCTGAAAATCACTACTTCAGCTTCCAATTGTTCACCTTTTGTTTCGGCTTCCTTCAATTATTTTTTGAGGATGTCTTCAATATTATTAGCTTCTTCTAACTTAACCTTCAATAGTGTAATTTCTTCAGTTGGTTCATTGCATGTTTTCTCATACCTGAGCAGTAACTATTTTTATTTTCTTTTCTTTTCTCTAAGTCTATCAATCTCTTCCATGGAACTGACAAGTTCTCCTTCAAGATATACTACTGCTTCACAATCAACGAACTCACTTCCTGTATCTTCAGTGTTTAGATCTTCTAAATCTATTAGCATGTTATCACTTATTTTATCTTCAATAGAAGAGTCACTGCTTTCATCATCTGAGGGATCATCATCATTGTTTACACAAAGGCTTTTCTTCTTAAAATTATTCTCTTTATAGACCTTCTTGTGTTTGTGCTTCTCTTCATCGTCATATGTTTGATCCTTTATTTTGTGAGGAAACTTAGATGAAAAATGACCTATCTTACCATAGTTGAAACATTTGAAGGGAAGTTTACCTTTGTCTTTGCCTGATCGTTTCTTCAGTCTTCCCACAAAATTTTCTTCAATCTCATATATATCGGAATCTGTGTTTTTATCTACTTTAAAAGATGCCTCTCTTGTAGTGGATTTACCTTTGGTGATTCTCATTTCATAAGCAGTTAGGGTTCCAAGAAGTTGATCTAGTGTCAATGTTTTGAGATCAACTATTTCCTCTATAACAGAGACCTTTGAGTTAAATCTACCAAGAAGAGATCTTAATATTTTCTGGACTAGAAAAGATTCATCTATCGTTTCACCTAGGCCTTTCATAGTGTTGACAAATTATTTTATACGTAAGAAGTACTTACTAATAGTTTCATCTTCATCCATATTTAACTGCTCAAATTTCAGTCTGTGAGTCTGAAGTTTTACGTCTTTCACCTTTTCATTACCTTCATAACTACTTATCAGCTTGTCCCACATAACTTTTGTTGAATCATAATGCATGACTTTGACAAACTTGGCTTCATCAAGTCCAATGAGGATGGCATTCATTTCTTTTGCATTAAATCTAAACTCCATCTTATCATCTTTTGAGGCCAAGACTATAGGCTTCACATATCCCGTTTCAACGGCATCCCAAACATGACCACCCAGAGACATTAAATGTGTTCTCATCCTTATTTTCCAGAAGGAAAAGTTTGTTCCATCAAACAAAGGGGGTCTATTAGTTTAACTTTCATCATGACTGGTCATGTTCAAGCTTATGGATCTACATTTTATCAAAGGTACCGACTCTGATACCATTTCTTGGTAGTATGACTGTTGTTACACCAAAACCCACAGGTGATTGGTAAACTCAGCATCGCCAGATTTCAAGGATCCATGAGAGGCGATTAGTCCCTTGTCACGATACACTGGGGAGCACTGACTAATTGCAATTTTTTGCAACACTGTCTTTCCTGAAGATAGAGAGAAAACAACATTTACTACTCCTTGGGGCACATTCATGTATGCTAAAATTCCCTTTGGGTTAATGAATGCAGGAGCAACCTTTCAACGAGCGATGTATATTTCCTTTATTGGGGATAAGGAAAAATTTGTGTTCATCTATATATATGATATTATAGTGTTCTCAAAGTCTGATAAGGAGCATTATCATCATTTAAAAAGGGTCTTCTTGAAGTGCATAAATTTTGGTCTCTCTCTCAATCCTAAGAAGTCTTTGTTTTCTATGAAGGAAGGTAAGCTATTGGGACACATTGTATTAGAAGAAGGGGTAATAATTGATCCAAGCAGATTAGAGGACATCCAGACTTTATCTATTCCTAGATCCAAGAAAGAAGTTCAATCTTTCTTGGGTAAAATCAATTTTCTGAGAAGGTTCATCTCTAATTTTGCCAAACTGGTTAAGTATATTGCATCCATGCTTAGGAAAGGAAATGAGGTGAAATGGACTGATGAGGCCTGAGAGTCGTTTGATCAAATAAAAAATGCCTTGACTGAAGCACCTCTGCTTATCATCCCTGATTATTCCAAGGAATTTCTAATATTTTCCTTTGCCTCATTTGACACATTGGTTGTTGTTTTACCACATAAAAAATCAGAAGGGTTAGAGCAACCTATTTCCTTTTTTAGCAGAGCATCGAGGGATGCAAAGATGAGGTATGATATCATGGAGAAGCGGGCTTATTCTTTGGTTAAATCCTTCTAATCCTTCAGAGTATACATCCTTCATTCCAAAGTTATTGCCTATGTTCCTTCAACTTCTGTAAAAAATATACTTATCCAACCTGACATTGATGGGAAGATGAGCAAATGGATCGCTAAAATTCTAGAATTTGACCTTGAAATAAATCCCACTAAACTATTGAAGGGTCAAGGTTTAGCTAGGTTGTTGGCTGAATCAAATTGCAAAGCGCTCTGGGTAAATTTCATGAATATAAACTCATAAAATCAACAAACTGATTGTACTGACAAAAGTTCTCATATCAGCCACAACTTGGCAAAATGCACTTGGTATAAAGACATCATATATTTTTTGCAAAATCTGCAGCTTCCTGATGGTCTGGAGAAGAACAATGTCAGATATTTGAAGCTTAAGGCAATCTAATATTGTCTTATTGATCCAATATTGTATTGGAAATATCCTCCAGGGGTTCTTTTGAGATGTTTAGATCTACATGAGGCCCAAAAGGCCATGACTGATTTTCATGACAGCTTGTGTGGGGGCCATCATTCTTGGAGAACCACAACCTATAAGATCCTCATAGATGGGTATTTTTGGCCTAGCCTTTTTATGATGTTTGTGCAAAGATTAGAGCTTGTGTCAAATGCCAAAAGTTTTCTGGAGAGAAAAAAATCAAATATTTTCCTTTGAAGCCTGTGGTGGTTTCTGGACCTTTTCAGCAGTGGGGTATTGACTTCATTAGGGAAATACATCCAAAATCAAGTGGTCAACACCAGTGGATCTTGACTGCAATGGAATATTTCACCAAGTGGATAGAATCCATACCTACCAGGAGGGCCTCTCATCAGGTAATAATTAGTTTTCTTGAAGATATGATGTCCATATTTGGTTGTCCCAACAAAATTGTTACTGACAATGCTTCTTCTTTCAAAGTTGAACCTTTGATCATGTTTTGTGAACAATATGGGATTACATTAGTCCTTTCTATTCCTTATTACCCCCAAGGAAATGGTTTGGCATAATCTTCTAATAAGAGACTCATAAAGATCATCATGAAGTTGTTAGAAGACAACAAGAAATCATGGAACTCAAATATTAAATTTTCATTATGGGCTCATAGAGTTACTACAAAGAGGTCACTTGGTATTTCACCCTTTCAACTTGTATATGGGATTGAGGTTGTCTTTCCCACTCAACTTTCCTTTCATGTGGAAACGTTCTTACAGGATCAAGATGGAGAACTAGATGATATGGTTAGGAGAATAGAACAGTTGGTAGAAGTGCAAAAAAATAGAGAGAAACTACTTGACAAAGCATAGGACCATCAACAGAAGATCGAGAAAGCCTTTGAAAAGAAGGAAAGAAAAGAAAATTTCCAGCTGGGAGATTTGGTGCTAAAGTGGGATGCACCCAAAAAATACAAAGGAAAACATGGAAAATTTGAAGCCTTGTGGATTGGTTCATTCAATATTTCTAAGGTTTTTTGGAATAATACTTATAAGTTGCAAAACTTGGAGGATTCTGACGTTTTTGGCGGCCCTATCAATGGGCACTTCTTGAATAAATATTTTTTTTGAGCCATGAGTGGTTGCCCCTTTTCATTGTAAATATCATTGTTTCCGTTTATTTTTTCTTGAGTAAATAACCCCATATCCCTAGGATAAGACACTGAAGCTGCTTGTTCTTGGAATCTCACAGGGAGCATGCCATCCCTTGTGGAGCCAAAACGTTCTCACATAAATTTGTCATGGGAAGAGTTAAATGTTTTTCTCCTAAAGAAGCATGTGAATAGATTTAATGGCGCACTACTTTCTACAATTCTTGACCCACGCATATTATTTTAACCAAAGTTTCAAAAGGAAAATACTTTTTTCATGTAGCGGGTAATTCCCGCACATATTAATAGTGGCACATACATCACATCATATATAAGCGATCCTCAATGAATTTTGTACCCCCCGATTGGCACAGGGGCAGACCCAGGGTTCAACGCTTCAACAAGGCACCAACAAAACCCTAACTACTGGCCCTTTTGGCAACACCTGCAAAGTAGGCAGAGTCTCATCCAGGGTAGAAGGAGGGGGGTTTACAGGATGCAGGTGTCTATAACCAAGCTGGGACACAGATCTGTAATAATGACACTTTGTAGAGTATTCTATTAACACTTAGTAACAACATGCATTAGTTCATTAATCTTATTAGCATCACAGAACATACCCAAAGATAGATCGACACAGTAACAAATGACAATATACCCATATCACTTAGCATCATAATTTAGATCTAGCATCCATTCATCCTTAACACAAGTAAAACACTAAGCAACATCAAATCTATCTATCATATATAATAACAAAGGCACCTAGAAGATTCATAACATAAACAACAAAGAACAAAGAAAACCAAAGATATAAGATATACATGGTTCACCCAAGTGTGCGGCTACGTCCACCAATTGATTCATATTCTTTATTATTCTTCAATTTCTTACATTCAGTCGCTCTTGTGCACTAAGCCACAGATTCGAGCTTTGCATCAGACATGAGATCTATGCACTGAACGCCAGATCCTACTTCCCAAAAATAGGTCAAGACACAAAGCCAACTTCTCTATCGATCACCGAGCCTTACATACACATTTTGTTGCACAAAGAAACCCAAAACTACTTGCATTTATCTACCAAGAGTTCTCTCTTACATATTATGTACTTCTACCATACATTATTACTTATTTATACTTTTACAATTCCTTACAAAAAGCCCTAATCATGGGAGAACCCATGGGTTGACATCCCATAACCCATTAAAAAGCCCTAAAGAACCCCTTATTAGGTCCACAAAGCCTGCAAAAAAAGTGAGATCCGTAATGTCAGCTCCACGTGGGAACACCATCTTCAGCCATCATATCGAAGTCCAAAAGGTGGTCCAAACCTTACCAAGGTTTCCTCAAAACTTGTTCAAGGGCCAACACACCCCCAACACTCACCTGTGATTCGTCCTGAGTCACTCAGGTCTGGGCAATGCTGCTTCGAAGGCCTCGAGCTTAACTCGAGTTTCGTCGACTTGTTTCTTCACCTGCGCCTCCTGCTCAGTGAGCTCCTAGATCATCTGCGTTGTAACAGACCCTTACAGGCATTGCTCCACTGTTGCAACCACTTGGTCCAGTTGTGAGACTTGTCCCTCAATTTCTTTGAACACCTTGTACGCTTCATCTTGCATAGGTTGTAGCTTCCGCATGACTTCCATTACCCTACCCTAAAGGGAAGTGATATGCTACTGTATTGTGTGTTATTCTTGAGATATCTTCATTCTTTCTACCACAGTGAGTAGCTTCATCTGCACTTGCACGAAGAATGCCTGTCGTTGCACCTCCTATAACTACACTTCTAGTTTCCTTAGCTCAGGATATTCTGCGAGGCATTCATAAGTCTACACGCTTCTATTGCTCAACTATTTGCAATCTGAAGTGAGGGATCTGATCCTCACTACTATGTTCTTAGCGGCTTCCTCCCTCTGGTTTCTCACTTCCTATGGGGTGCTCGGTACTACTTGGACCTCCAAATCTATTATCCTCACTTGAAGCTATTGGATGGTCTCAGCGAGCTTTGCTACTTAAGCCTCGACCAACCCCTACTCCTCCTATGCCAAGCCTGGCACATAATGGAATTATTTACTCACTGCTTCTTTGAACATAGCCCGTTTCGTGAGAAACTGCTCATTTTCTCTCTGCAGCTGGGATTTTTCTTCCTGGATCATTGCATGAAGCTCTTCTTTCTCATTTTCATAGGCGGTTACGTAGTACCACACTACTCATAATTGATATAAGTATTCCTCTTTCTCTTGTTTCAAGGCTTCTGTAGCCTTCTCCTTTTCTTATTGGACTTTCTGAAGTTGAGCCTCTGTCGCATCTGCAAGTCTTCTCAATTGGGTTGGTTCATTCCCCAATTCTGCAATCTGTGACACAGAAGGTACTACGCAGACTAAACGAGTAACTTGTTGTAATTTGTTAAATTTATTTTCGATCATGTCATATAGTTCATCCTACTTTACTCCATATCTCTGCAAGATGTCCTTGGAAGCATCCTCCATGGCTCCGCGGACCAAACTGATGTCGTCTTCCATGAGTGTGGCCTCTAACTGGGGCTTACTAGTGCGCGTCTTATTTCTTTCTGAAGGTTTCTTTGGAGAAACCTTCCTCTTCTGCAGTGTTACTGTTTCAGTCGAGGGATATTGAGGTGGTGTAGCTTCTCCTTATCCTTTATTTTCTCCTTCATCTCCTCCTCCTTGTCCATCTACATGGTATCCTCCTCCTCCTCCAAGCGAGCCAGACTCATTATCATCAGAAGCATCGTCCTCCTCATCTCTCTCTATATCCTGTACTTTTCCTACATTTTCTTATTCTTCGTCCCACTGGACTGTCCGACATGCTCAACCTGGGTGACCAAGGGGCTTCCTATGGTGTCGATGTCAGAGATATCTACATCAACGATGGGTACAAGGAGTTCCTCTGGCCACTCCTTCGTGATTTTCTCCATGTATTCATCTGTTAGCTTGTAATATGACTGTAGTTCTTCCTTGCTCTCATCTCTACGTGCAATAATATATATGAAATGTGTATCTGCATGGAACTTTGCTATCAGTCTATAATAGTGTAGGGTGTGTAGTGTCATGCACATAAATGATTCAATGGAAACCTTCAGTTGCTAGTAATATGCATGGAACACAATGTTGTATTTCCACTGCTTCGACATGTCATTGGTGTACCACAAGGTAGAAAACCTAGTGGCCAATGGATTTGATGGTTTGATCTCCGGAAAGGTGACAAAACTTTTATTTATGGGCATAGAATATCAAAATAAATCTTTTGATGACAAAAAAGAAAACTATGAAGCTGAAGGAGAAGTAGAACTTGAAGGAGAACCTATTAGTGCTCTTGAAGAACTGAGAAAATATAAAAGGAAGAGCAAATCATTGAAAGAACAACTATTGGAATACAAAGGAAAACAAAAATCAAGAGAAAAGTAAGTTTCAAAATCCATCAAAAAATCAGAACAAATCATTATTGACTTGAAGACTGAACTCTAAGAAACCAAAAGAATTGGAGAGGTCATAAGTAAACAACTCAATGAAAAGCAACAAGACTGCCAAAATCTAGAGGCTGATTTTATTTTTTTCTAAAAAGAGAACTTGAGAGAGGAAACAACCAATCAAGATTTGAAAAAAGTTCAAGAATCTTGGATGATATTATTAACAGTCAAAGATCATCAAGAAATAAGACAGGATTGGGTTATGATCAAAAGAAGTCTAATAAGGGATCTAACTCTACATATTAGGAAACTGAAAAAAATCCAAAATGCCATGCAACTTCCCTTCATATATCTTTCAAAAAGGAAGAAAACAAGATAAAGACTGATTCTAATCAACAAAAATATGCTCTCCATTCGAAAGAAAATAAATATAGAAGGAATACAAGTACAAGACAAAATCCCCCAAAAAGGTATCAACATCTGTTTCTTGGCTATTGTTTCTCTTGCATTAATTTTGGGCATAAATCATTACATTGTACATCTTATGGAAAATACAATCATAAAAATGTTCAAAGAGATGGTTATAAGAACAACAAGAATAATAATAATCAAGAGAGTAGAAACTATAATTCATTCTCTCCACTACAAGATTACAATGTTGAATTCCACAAAGACAACAATTATGGTCACAAATATAGTGACTGTAGACTACCAAAGCTTCCCATAAAAGTTTCCAAAATTTAAGAAGAAATGCATAAGAAGAAATGGAAAGAAAAACAAATGAAAGAAAAGAAGCATAGTGTAATGTAGACTTATATGCTAAAGATAAAATGAGTCAATGGTATGTTTCTAGTGGATTTTCAAAGCATATGACTGGTTATCATGACAAATTCCTCATTCTCAAAAGGAAAGAAAAAGGAAGTGTTACATTTGGAGATAATGTCTCTTCCAAGATACTTGGAAAGGGCACAATAAGTCTAGGAAATAATAAAGCTAAAGAATGAAATGTGTTATTAGTTGAAAATTTGAATCCTAATCTCCTCAATGTGAGCCAAACATTTGATCAAGGACACATACCCATATTTGACTCCCAAAAATGTGAAATTAGAAAATAAAAAACTAGTGGTTGTTTCACCAGGGACACCAAGCAATGTTTATATCTTAAACATTGAAGAAGAAAAAAAATGTTACATGATCCAAATAGAATAAATTTGGCTATGGAACAAAAGAATGACACATATAGGTTTTGACAAATTGATAAAAGTGAATAAAAAGAAAGTTGTGCAAGAAATGAGAAGGATTATTAAACCTTCAAACTTTGTTTGTAGGCATTGTCAACATGGAAAGAAGACAAGAGTAATATTCAAGACAAAATAATACTCTACATCAAAACCATTATAACTTGTTTACATTGACCTCTATGGATCGACAAGAACTAAAAGAATTCAAGGTGAACACTACTTCATTTTATTCATTGATGACTATACAAGGATGACTTGAGTATTCTTTATTAAAGAGAAATAAAAATCATTTAGAAAATTCAAAGCCTTCAAAGCACATGTTGAAAATGAGATTGATCTAAAAATCAAGTTCCTAAGATCAAACAATGGAGGGGAATTTACCTCAGATGAGTTCATTGAGTTTTGTGAAACTCATGGAATTAAAAGACACTTTTCAGCTCCAAGAACTCCTCAACAAATGGAGTTCTTGAAAGGAAAAATATAATTGTCCAAGAAGAAGCCATAACTATGTTAAATGAATCAAAACTCCCATATATCTATTGGAGAGAAGCAATATATACAGCAATATATATACATAATAGGGCACAACTTAGAGTTAACCATGACAAGACACCATATGAGTTTTGGTTTGGTAGACCAACATCAGTAAAACACTTCAAAGTCTTTGAGAGAAAATGATATATAAAAAAGATGATGATAATCTAGGAAAATTTGATTCCATATTAGATGAAGGAATATTTCTTGGTTACTCATCTAATAAAAAGGCCTACAGATGCTACAATATGATCTTGCACAAAATTGTCGAAAGTGAAAATGTAAAGGTGGATGATTTAACATAAATAAGAGTCAAATCTCAAGACAATTCACAAGTTGATGAAAGAAGAAGAGATGGTGATGATGAATAAGAAACTAAAGAAATACAAGAAGAATAATCACAAAGTGAAGAAGAAAATGAAGAGGAAGCATCAACAAGACAAGAGTCAAAAGCACCATCAAGAAGAGTACAAAGATATCCTCCTGAAAGTCAAATCATAGGTAAAAAAAAGTGTTGGAGTTTAAACAATAAGAAGGATAACATATGAATCAGAACAAGCAATTCTCTCCCTAATAGAACCCAAAACATTTGCATAAGCTAGAAAAGATGAAGATTCGATTAAAGCCATGACTGAAGATCTTGATCGGATATAGAAGAATCATATCTAAGAACTTGTCCCAAGACCAAAAGACAGAAATGTGGTAGGGACCAAGTGGGTTTTTAAAAATAAAGTTAATCAAGAGGGTCAAATTATAAGGAACAAAGAAATATTAGTGTGCAAAGGATATGCACAAGTAGAAGGGATTGACTTTGAGTAAACATTTTCCCCAATAGCTAGATTAGAAGCTATGAAAATGTTCTTAGCATTTTCATGATTTAAGAACTTCAAAGTATATCAAATGTATGTCAAATCGACATTATTAAATGGAAATCTAGAATAAGAAGTTTATATAAAAAAACTTGAAGGATTTATATTATTCGAAAATAAATACTATGTTTACAAATTAAAGAAAGCATTGTATGGTCTCAAACAAGATCTCAAGGCATGGTTTTCAAGACTTGATAATCATCTACAACAACAAGGATACAAATTTATTATTTTAAATTTTAATGCAAATGATATATATCCTTGAGAATATGATTATTGTTGTAGTATATGGGGATGATATCATTGTTGGAAGAAATCTAAATCCTCTAAGTAAACAATTTTCTATAGAAATGCAAAAAAAAATCGAGATGTCAATGTTTGGTGACCTGTCATTCTTTCTAGGTTTACAAGTATCACAGTGAGACAAAGAAATATACATATATAAAACCAAATATATTAAATAAATGTTGAAGAAATTTCAAATGGAAGATTGTAAACCTATGAGCACTCATATGATTACAAGATGCAAACTTAGAAAAGATGATGAATCACTAGAAGTAGACCAAACCATGTATAGATCAATGATTGGTAGTCGATTATATGCAACAACAACAAGACCAAACATTATGGAAGTTGTAGGATTAGTGGCCATATTTCAACCTGCACCTAAGGAGACACATATGAAGGCAGTTAAAAGGATTTTTAGATATCTCAAAGGAACCTCGAATTTTGGATTACGGTATCCAAAAATAGAAGAATTCACATTAACTGCATATACTGATGTAGATTCAGATGGAAGTGTGGATGACAGAAAAAACACTAGTGGAGGAGAATTCTTCCTAGGAAAATTTCTTGTGTCGTCGATAAGTAAAACAAAACCCTCCATATCATTATCTACAACAGAAGCTAAATATATAGTTGTTGCCTCCTGTTGCACTCAAGTAATTTGGATTAAACAAAATATGGAAGACTTACAAGTAAAATATGATCATACAATTATTCTTAAGTGTGACAATACCAATGCCATAAACCTTTCTAAGAATCCATTCATGCACTAAAAAACCAAGCATATCCCAATGAAATTTAATTTTTTAAGAGAACAGGTTTCTTAAAAAGTTATTAAAGTGGAATATGTGGATACTAAATAACAAATTGCAGATACATTCACAAAACCTTTACCTAAGAGTACTTTTGCATACCTTAGACATAAATTGGGGGCAATATCCATATATAATTTAATTTCACAAGCTTCATCAGAGAAGGAGCACATAGGCAGGGGTAGTATAACTTCAGGGGGAGTAGAGAAATATCCTTTCTATCATTGTTGTCAAAGGGGGAGAATAAACAATAAAACTCAGTTAAAACAAAGAGTTTTTACTTTGATTCCATCAATTCCAAAGGGGAAGAATGTTGGACATGGTGTTATGTTGTCATTGATGTCCACCAGGGTTAATATGTGTTTATCATCCAGACAAGTACCCTTCTATACCAGTTGCAAGAGAGACTTGCAAAATCATTAACTCTGATGAAGCAAATGGAGTAATGAGTAGACTGAGAAGATGCTTTTTTTATTCTGAGACATACAAGGATGAAGTTGTCCCATAGAAATAAGTAAAAATAATATCGAAATCTAGTTCTCAAATAAAATACAGTAATTGTATATGGACACAGATCAAAAGGAACATGTTCCAAATCTACCCGAGATTCTATTTTTTGTTTATTATAATGATTGATGCTATGATCATTATAAATGTGAAAGTTGTAGGAATCAACAATAAAGAATGAAGAAAAATGTTGATCATTGGATTAAAATAAGAGAATGATCAGGTGAAGGAATTGACAGTGAATGGTGAAGAACGAGGTTGATTGATCAACAATCATTGGATCAAAATAAAACCATGATCCGACGGCTCAGATCTTTTTATAATGAGTGAAATTATGAGTACTACCAGAATCAATTAGGACTATTACCTTTTTCATTTTGATATATCCTTCGATATTGAGGGTTTGAGGAGTGCTAATTTCATCCAATGCATTACATGATATGGTGGGGGTCAACTCTTCATAAGAAATGTCTTCTATGTTTTGATCTTGAGATGGTTCTTCTTCTTCTTCCTCTTCACAATATCTGTAGAATAATTTCTTCTAACCACACTTATGTCCCTTACTATACTTGCTGTCACAATTAAACCATAAAACTTTTTCTTTAATTTCCTCCAATTTTTGAGGTGTCAACCTTGTAGATTAAGGTGTTTTAGAAGAAGGATCATTATTCTCTCGATAGATGTTAGGAGTGGTCTTTCTAGTAGCCATAGCCATATTTTTACTTTCAACATTTCTTGCCACCATGGATGCATTCTCCAATGATTTGAGTTCCCAAAGGAGAACCTCGTGTTGAATGTTATCCTTTAAAGTTCCTTTGAATACATCAATATGTTGGAAGATTGGTTGTTGTCATTGATGTCAACCCTAGTCATGGGTTTTTTACTGCAAGATTGATGAAGGTATTTGGACATGAAGGAAAATGCACATGCAGATAAAACACCCATGGATGGATAGTATACATCATGTTGTTTCTGGTGGTATGTGGCACGCCACGTGGATCTTCATGGTTGAGGAGAAATGAATTTTTGAAGATGACAAAGTGAATTGAAGAAGGGAGTACATGTAGGCCCTGAAAATAATTAAAGAAAAGAATTGCAAAATAAGAAAGTGTCAGGTCAGCCCTAATGTTAAAAGGAAGTGACATAAATGGTATAAATAAACATCATTATACATTCATTTGATACAAGTCGAATTTCAAAGATAATAAGAAGAAAATAAGGCTGGATTTCAAGGGAGGATGAAGTCTTTTGGTGATGTGTTCTAAGGTATGTTATTTTCAGGTCATCTTACCATTTTTGCTATAACTTCTTTTCTAGAATGGTTCAGATGGTGAAATCGCTATGGT
This sequence comes from Picea sitchensis, assembly GCA_010110895.2. NCBI lineage: Eukaryota > Viridiplantae > Streptophyta > Pinopsida > Pinales > Pinaceae > Picea > Picea sitchensis. The sequence goes on along the minus strand of SNQJ01S0132629.1, from coordinate 374 downwards.
ATTGAGAAGACATATCAAGGCACATCTGGTAAAAATTTCATCTCTTGATTCACTATAAGTATGGAGATACACTCTGTGGAAGATAGGGTTTGTGACCAGTCCTGAAGTTAATCAATAAACAGGTGTTCTAGGTAAAACAATCATAACTTATTCATTGAGAATCCAAATGAAGTGGGAAAAATTTCATTGGAAAGAGTACATACTTTAGTTTCTTGTGTGCAAGTTTCATAATCGGATGTTAATTATTGAGTGTGGGGCATTATGTGCAAGTTCACTCTCCTGAATAGACCAGAATTGAATAAAGTCTACCATTCTTTCTATAACCTCTTTTTGGGGAGGATTCAAGGAGTGAAAATTGGAGGAGTTTCATAGAA
>SNQJ01S0132628.1:15854-38136 GCA_010110895.2 Picea sitchensis | reverse complement strand
AAGTTGTATACTAGTCTTTTTTTAGGTGCTAACCTCATTTTATATTTAACAATGGTTTGTAATAAATATAAAAAAAAATACAAATACCAACCATCTTGAGAATCAAATATTTTAAAGTGGTTATGAAAATTCATTAATCTCATAAAAATACATCTACCAAATGCATAATCAATTTTCAGGATTTTCTGAATTCGTATGTTCAATAGAGCTACATATTAATATTGAAACTATCCAACATAGGAAATAAGGTGTGATCCATAACAACCTTTGTGATTTGTGGTAGCTCGTCGAAAGATTTCCGTAGTAACTATTGAAGGTTTGTCTCCTAAATCTATAGCATCATGTCTTTGATTATGCTACCTTCATGATCTGGGGTCTTGTTGCAACCACTTGCATGAGTTGTAACAACCCAACACAATAATGGATATGTAATGACCTTCCCATCAATCATTAGTCATAAGATAAGCATAGAATACACAACCACCTTCAAAGTTTTACCAAAAATAAAATGAATACTTAAGGGAAGTGATGAAGATTACCTTCAATCATATATCTTATTATTAAGCACCAAAATAATAAATAACAAGGGTTAATAATAAATAACAAGGGTTAATGATAAGAAAAAAGGGTGACTTGACAAGGAAAAAGTGTTAAAATATTACCAAAATAAGGACTCGTCATCTTCCCCTAATTGAAACTGGTGCATGTCCTCATGCAACCCTATAATCCTTCATCTAATCATCAAATTTAGATGAGACGATATACAAGTACTTGTGATTATTGTTTCTCTAGTTGTAAGGGGGATGACCATGTTCCCCCATTATATAATAACCAAGTCTTCGATCAAGATCCTCCCAAAGAGTTGTCTCTTATTAATAATCACCAGAATAATGATATCGATACTCTGGTGAGGGACACCATATGAGTGGAAAGTGAAATTTCAAACCCATCCACGATGTTCCATGTTTCTTTAAGAAATCCATATAAATTTTGGATGTAATTAAGGAGACAACAAAGTTGGGATAGGGAAATTGATCTCTTCTTCTTATCTTATAGGATAATAAATCCCACCTTTATTGACAATAAAGTAGAGCTTCCTACCTCATTTGTGATATTCATTTATCACACTTAGAAATAATTTTCCTTCGAGTTTGTCAAAGGAAAGGAAAAAGGCATGATTTCTTATGAAAATATGTTGCTTTCTTATCACTGTAGGGGGAACATGATGCTCCCCTCTCACCTATAGATTGGAATGTTATTCAGTATACTCCAAAGGGGACAAAGAATTACTCCACTAGATCTGGTAACTTTTAAATGAGGTAAAGGCTCTTAATTTTACATCCTCTATAAAATGTTTAGTTTACACCTTATTGGAGCACTCAATAGAAATTCATGTTGATATAATCCACATAACAATTCCTAATCCTCCTCATGGAAAGCATAGTATAGTTTTAGAAAGTGTTTAGGTATCAAAACATTGTAGGGATTACCTTTGACTAAATATCATATTTGGAATGATGACCACTTCTCTTTTATAAATATCTCATATATATAGGTGAAGGGTACCTGGAAGAAAGGGTTGTATGAGATATATGAAACATATATTGCTTCTCTCATTTCAATTGTTGTGACTCTATTTTCAACTCTTTAGTGACCCATCAAACTTATTGAATGCCTTACTTCTATGTCAATAGAAATTCTCATTGTCCTTAGTCTAGGCATAAAACACATTCCATTGTTCCCTCATATTATGGATAATATGGTGGTGTTCTCAAAATTAAATAATGACTTATCCAAGTGACTTAAAAACCATCCTCTATTTCATTACATCAACCCTTAATATAAGGACTTCAAAAGTTTCTGGCACATTACTTCCCTCTAGAGGTATTTCTATCTCTTATTCTTTATCTTTAGGTACCTTCTAATTAGGAGTCTTGGCTTCACCTTCAGGTACCTCTGCAGGAATGTATTATAATAGGAATTCATTTATATCCCATATGGTTTTATCTTGAGACTCATTCACAAGTTTTAAAGTGTTTTCCAATTTTTCAGATGTATTTTCTTCATGTACTCCTCTAGAAGCTTTTATAACAACCTCAGTCATGGTTTATGTTATCGCGGGATTTTTACTTGTGCTAATCCCAACACAATACTCTCAAATATTGTGTAACTATGGAAGAACCGTCCACTATCACCTTAGTAGGGAATTCCCTTGTTTTAGTGATGGAAGAGGTCCACCAAAAGGGAGGCTTCCCTGGTGACCTCAAGGGATCAAATAGCAAGTATAGTAGCCAAGCCTACTACCCCCTTTCTTTATCATCAGATAATTGTTCTAGGTCAAAGGAGTTAGAAGAGGTATAAAGTTGTTTGAGTACATGCCTGGAACAAGAACACTTTGCAGCATATACATAACAATTTCCAAGATAAAGTATGCAAGAATAACCTCTTAGGACACTAGACAAGATAAGTTGCAATAGATTATACAAATTTGCAGCAGTAAAAAATTTGATACAGAGAACAACAACAGATATCTAGTGAACAATAAATTCTATTGAATAAATAAAATAGGTTGAAATTGTAAAACTGTAGAACTGAAAATAACTTGCTCGAATGGTGGTAGCTATCTCTGAGAAGAGATGTGGTTTCTATGCGCATTCATCTGATAAAAATTATTATAATGAGGCTCTAGAGGCATTATTAACATTATTCATGAATTACAAAACCTTATAAATCCAAAAACCTAACCCTAGAATATGAAATGCCAAAATTTATGTGGGCCTTGATGGGTAAGTCAGCACCTCAACTTCTTAGGGTCATAACTTTTGCATACAACCTCTCTTTTAGGTGCCTGATAACCTGTTGGAAAGGTATTTTTGAGAACTACACATTATGCTATCAAACTTTGACTCGGTCTACAGTTTAACTATGGAAAGCCAAAAAAACATTGTTTAGGGCCCCAAAACAACCCTAGAAGTACAGAAAGATGTACTGACATGAAAAATTCCAAACTAAGCCAGTTGGATTAGGTGGGAGGCCACCAATCTCCACTCAAAATTTTTGTAGGGCTTCAAACGACCCTGAAAGTCTAGAACCCACAATTACAAAGAATTACAGAAGAGTGTTTTGAACTAAAAATTGTCAAGATGAGCTAGTTGGAATAGGTGGGTGGCCGGAAATATCCACCTGGATTAGTCCTCCCCTCTTAGGAAGAAATTTTATCCATTGTGTTGAGTGCCCCCATCAAGTGAGGAAACTTCTGTTGAATTTGGCCCCTGGTGTGCCACTTGCCTTGGTGTAGGAGTTGACATGCCTTGACAATCGGATAAATTTGGATCCTTTGTTGGTGAGTGTATTTGACATGTGTGTCCACTATTTGATCAGTGGATGCTTGTTCCATGTAGTCAAGGTTGATCTCTATTGGTTTCAATTGTTCTGGGATCTCTGAGGTGTCAAATAATGGTGGAAAATATGGTCGAAGGAGGTCCACATTGAACAATGGGTGAAATCCAAGGGTGGAGTGTTGAGCTCAAAAGAATTGCTACCCACATCCTTGGTGATAGTGTAAGACCCATAGCAAAGTGGGAGGAGATTCTGATGGGTCCCTGTAAGGCGCTCTTTCTACAAATGTAAGCAGACCTTGTCTCCCACCTGAAATTGGTGTGATACTCGGTGTCGATCATGGCACTGCTTGTACTTAGCATTGGCTTTCTACAAAATCTCATGGACCTATTGGAAGATGTGTTGAATCCACTCAATGAATCTGGTGGCTTTGTCAGCCTCAAACTGAACATGGGAAGATTATGCCTGTGTGGTTGCAAGAGGTAGTGCAACATCAATGGGACCCAAGGGTTGGAATCCTAACCCCACCTAAACTTGGCTATGGTCGGTGGAGCTATGGAGAGCCATATTGTAGTTGTGTTGAACATAGGGAAGACTCTCATTCCATGTACATGGATTCTTAGAGTTGTACATGTGCAGGATGTGCATAATCATCCGATTGATGACCTCTGTCTCTCCATGGGTTTGGGGGTGGAAAGAAGTGGATTTAGTGAGCTTGGTGTCCAACAGTGACCAGAGACTCGACCAAAATGTGTTGAGGAACTTGTTGTCCTGATTTGAGGTGATGATGTGTGGTATCCCAAAATGGACCCACACTCGTTCGAAGAATAGCTTAGTAGTATATGTTTATGTGATGCTCTTCTTGCAAGCTCTGATAATGGACATCTTCGAAAACTGATCAACGACCACAAATAAAAAACCATTGTCGTTCTTGGTGGATGGAAGGCCAGACATGTAATCCATTAAGATGGATTCCCAATGCCTCTAGGGAGTAGGAAGAGGGGTGTATAAGTCTTTCTTCTTTATGGTTGGCTTGCAAATGGCATAGGAAGTGAAATATATGATATACTTGTTGACGTCTTATCGAAGTTTTGTCCAATAAAAGTATTTTTGTAGAATATCCGCAATTTTCTACATGCCAAAATGTCATGCCATATGACTGTAGTGAGCCTCCCAAATCATCTTTGCATGCTCTCTTGTGGGAACACAGAGGTGGCCTAGATGGCATAATAGTCCATTTTGGATGTGAAAACTGGTGACATTCGTTCCTGTACCAAAGAGATGATAGGTTGTGGTGAAGTTAGGGCCATGTTGATAAAGTTGGGGCCACTTAGATGCCTCATGCCCACAGGAATGGAGCACTATGGTGAGTGTCGTAATGGGAGGGAAACTAAGGTAGTCAATGACACGAATTGTGCTCCATGTTTTATACTTGATGTTGAGATGGAACTGTTGTAGGTATGTGGACTGCTTTTGATGGCAATCATTATGCAACTTCCCCTATGTATGTATGAACTATAGAGGCTTTTGATCAGTGTGGATGATTGTCTCCTTTCCCAGAATGTAATGTTTCCATTGACGACATGCTTACACAATGGAATACATTTCTTTGTCATAGGTGGGGTATTTATGGACAGTATCTGAGAGTGTCTCACTATGGTATGTTATCAGAAGACCATGCTGAGTGAGAACTATGCCTACAGCATAGTCGGAGGCATCAGTCTCAATATAGAATGGTTGTTGCAAATCAGGTAAGGAGAGTGTTATCCCCTAGCCTAGGGATAACTAAGGAGATTATGTCTCAAGGCCCAGAGGTCCTACACATGGAGTAACGAGAGCCATATTGACCTGAGCCTAGTCCTGGAGGGCCCATACTTCTTCTTCAGTGCCTCCATCTTGCCAGCAGCAACAACATCCATCCCATTGGTCTGGTCCTTCATAAGCAGTGAGTCTACTCCATGAGGTAATGAGTTAGGGTATCACGGTATGTGTCACTTTGATTCTCAAAACATTTGAATATGTGCATTTAATTCTTTTACTTATGACATGTGCTTGGACCTTATTCCTTTCCACTTTTCCACACCTAGGGGGCATTACAGGATTCCCTAGCAAGTTTGTTCACATAGGGTTTGATTTGCCACTAGGTGGGTTCATGAAATGTCATCATCCATTCCCACCATACTTATCACTTTTCATCATTTTCCCTCTCATTCATCCCATACATTGGTTCGAGAATTGGGTTTCCCAAGCTAGAAAAGGGTTGTACCTTACCTTGTAGGAAGAAGGGACTAAAGGCCCAGAGGGTAAAAGTAGTTGGAAAAAGATAAAATCCAAAAATAACAAAACCTTAATATGCTTTGCCCAGGGATCCCTGAGAAAGAAACAGAGGGACCCATAAAATAATAAAATCAAGACCTAGTTGGAGGATAGGGGGTCTCATCACGAGCCAGCCTATTAGGTCCATGGGTATGTAGCGATATGACACTACCATTCATCTGGTCACCACGTCAGGGTAGTGTCTCTTGGTGGCATAGCCAAGATAAAGTGGGTCTCATCATGAGCCAACCTTCTCATCTCTGTGAAATTATTATGGGTAACATTGTCACCACTAGTCACCACGTCAGGGAAGTGTCCCCTAACTAGTCTCTTGAAAGAAAAAGAAATAAGATAAAAATATAANATCCATGACAAGGTGCATCTCACCCTCTTCAGAGGAACCCACAGGTAAGCCATACATTCCCATGTCATCACTGCACCCATTTCTCAAACATCCCTCACCACCTCATCCACTTATATGGCCTGGATTTTTCTTCACTTGGAAACATCCCATGTCCAATGAGAATTAGCCCAATAGGACCTCCTGACATCCTCTCCAAACTTGGCTTTTAGAATAACATAACATCTTTGAGCACTTGTCTAGGAAAGGGGGCTTTTATGCACATGTTTAGATAACTTTATTATTAGATGTGATTGACATTGCTATGATCCCTATGACTTATGAGCCCATGGAGGTCATACTTGTTGTTGTTGCAGGTCCACACCCGATGAACAAGTACACATGGGGAGATGATTAGTTTAGGCCTCCATAAGGATAAAATCCCCAACAGATGGGTATTGAGGCCCTAGCCAAGGGCAGAGACAGATCATAGACTTGCACCAGAGAGAGAGGAGGATGTTCCACTAGAGATAGCCTGGCAGGCCTGGACATAGAGGGGTCTTTCCCTCCTACTATGTTGTTGGCCTTGAAAGGCCCATGACATCACCTCTGTGACCCTTGACGTCACCAACATTTGATGGACACTTTGGAGGCAGTTATGTGCCAAGTGGCACATGTGGCTTGATCCAGAGGCCTTGGGAGGCCTAATGTTTTTCTCCAGGAGGCCAACATTTCACCAGAGAGGCCTAACATCACCCTAAAGGGGAATGATGTCACCTGCTCTGCTTGATTTACGGTTTAAATTGTCATTTTTATGTAAAAACTGGATATTACATGTAAACTGGTCATGTCGACCTTTTTGACCTAATTTGTAAATTAAAGGTCATTGTAATTGTATAAATAAGGAAAAAATCACTCTTATTTTGGATCATCTTTCAATCACACTTAAGTGAGGTCTGAAATTTGCGCCCTAATTAGGGTTTGTTGGCTGAAATTTAGTGCACACTTCTTGAAGGAGGCTATTTTTGGTGTGTTTTAGCATTTTTCTTGGTGGAAGTATTCAACTGGGCCTATTGCTAGATGATTCTTGGTGAATGTAAGTAAATTTTCTGCAATTCTTCTTCATTGAATGGTTATGGTGTATTTATCTTGTATTTATTCTAAGATTATGAAATTTCTAGCTTAAAACCCTAGGAGGCTAAAGCACATGTCATTGTTCTTGCATTAATAACTTTCACCTACTAGATTATGCTAGAAACCCTATTTTCTTGAAGTTTTGTGGTAAGGGCCTTGCCATCGCAACACCCTAGCATATTTTTCTTCCTATAGCTATCATCTACTTCATCTTTGAGCTAAAGAAGGAGGAGAACTACTAGGGCCTAGGGTTACCTACTTCCCAGTAGCCATTTTCCCCCTAGGGTTTAGTGATTGAAGCCTTGGGCTACCAACACTCCAATCATTTACCTTCTTGTCTCTATATCTCTTATTATCAATTTGATACTTCAAGATTTCCGTTGCTAAAAGAGACAACATTTACCCTAAAAGCACTAATCTAAGCCTTACAATTGAGTTATTGATAAAAACTACTCTCAAATATTTTACCTCAAGCTCTCTACTAACTTATTCTAACCCTAGAATAGACTAATCTACTAACTTACTTGCTTTTGTTACAAAATTAAGATATAGCAATCTATTGAAGCATTAAAAGCACCTAAAAGAAATTGTAAAGTTGCTTTATACACTGCCTAATTTGCTTTTGATAAATGCTAGTACTTTGGTATTAATGAGTGATTATTTAGGGTCATTTTCAAGTTCTTTCAAGGAATTTATTGTGAAGAAATCATCTCATAAACATTGTTGTTACAAAATTATATTTTCTTCATCATATATCAACTATTTATTTTATTGATAAAGTCCATGGTTTTATGAAGTACTAGCAGCAAGTCATACTTGCAAAAGATATATTTTCTTGTTGCTTTGTTCTGGGCAGGTACATATGAATACTTCATTACTTCATTGGTCAAAACCTTGGGACTTTCTGATCAGTGTGACTTGTGAGAGGGGATACTTTTATAGACACTTTAACCTTTTCCTTATCAAACCCCCGGGTCAACGGGGACATCTCCCCTGGGCCATCAACCCTAAATAGAAAGAGGTATCATGTTGAGGTGACATTGATAGGATAACCTCATGTTACGCAAATTTTCCTTCCCTTAACCTTTTCCTTTAGAATAAGTACAAATTGAGCGATAACATTTTGGCGCCGTTGTCGGGGTACACTTAGTCAATTCTCCTCAAAGATGACACTTCTCGGTAAGCCTTTCCTCAAAATCCTTTACTTTTCAAAGCTTACATGGAAACTCCATTGAGGGTGATCCCCTCATCCCTTTGATAATTTCAAGAAAATTGTCTGGCGACTTCACAAATGAAAACCCGTAGTGGGCGTCAATACGCACTCTCTTCTATTATTGTAATTCCTATTACCCCTATAAATCCTCCTAAATGGTCTCACAAAGAAATATTTGGCCCTTTGGATTTAGTTAACACCCAAGGAGGATTACATGATCTCCCCAAAGGGGTTGATTCCTGGATACCTAGATTCTCAGGAGAGGAAGGATCCTATGGTAACTCACATTGGACCAAGTTTTGTGAAGGGTATGAATTTCACCAATCTGGAGAAGAACACACTGACACCTTTATGAGGCTCTTTACAAGCTCACTCACCGGGATTTCTAGAACCTGGATTAACAAAAAACCAAGTGAGATCTTCAAAACCCCTGAGGATCTAGAATGATCTTTCAAAGACAGATCATTAAAAGGGAAAGTATAACTTCCTTCTACTCTCAATACCTCGAAGTTTGAAAAGGAACCAATGAGAGAATTAGGGATTTCAATGATAGGTTCAATATTCTCCTTAGCAAACTCTAACCCAATTTTCACCCAAAACGTGTTATTCTCCAGCATTAACTAGACTCCTTAGAGGGAACTTTGCAGTTCACCCTCAAGCATCAATTACCCTCAATCCTGGAAGAAGCACAAAAGGTTGCTTTTCAGATTGAGGAAAACCTTAGGTTCAATGATTCCATCCATCAGATTAACCTCTTGAACAAAAATGCTTTATGGGAACGAAATGATGAGAGCATGATAGAACTAAATCCTAACCTCCCAAAGATCCTTGAGGTAGAATATAGTGCTTACCCTAGAAAATGGAGCACAGGTTTCACAAACATGGAAGATGCCTCCTTATTTTCTCAACAAAATGAGCGTCCTCAGGATATGGGACCCACTCAAGACATATTTGGAAAACCTGAGGATGAATATTTTGAATACTCCCTACCACAAATTTATGAGGATGACAACCTTAAAGAGGAATCCCCTTTCATCTACCAAGTAGGGAGCATGGGAATGAAATATGGGGAACCTGCACCTTTTTACATTACCCTCCAAGTCAATGATTCCCTCCTCCATAACTTTGTATTTGACCCAGATAATCCTAGTAATATTATAATCGAAAGGGTCATGCACCAATTAGGTCTAAGCATATCACAACCAAATACACAAGAAGGCATTACACGAGGCATTATTAAGGATCTTAATGTTGCTTTCCATGTTTTCCCCGATGCTCCCTTTACTATTGATGTGTTGGTAATAGATGCTCTAAGAAATTGGGGGATCATACTCCGTAAGGACCTTATAGAAAAATTGACTGGAAGTTTCCAAAACCAAGGGTCTGAAGCTATCATACCCCACCCTAAAGGAGGATTATTTACCCTTCACAAAGAACCCATTACAAGATGCCTTATTGAGACCCCTGGTGAACCTAATGATCAACTCCTTTGTGTTAACAATGGGATTGAGAATTGGTTCATCCAAGAGGCGAGTTCGGAAGATAAAACTACCAAGACACCTGAACGGATGTGGACTTTAGAGTTTGATTAAGCTCATTCGAGTTCTGGCTCAGGGGTAGGTATTGTCTTAACAACCCCATCCAAGGAGACCTTATATTATTCCTATAGACTTGAATATCACTGTACAAACAATGTTGTCGAATACGAATCTTTGATCCTACGTATCAACTTGGAAATCGACAAAGGTGTCACACACCTAAGAGTTGTAGGGGACTCATACCTGATAGTATCACAAGTGTTAGTAGACTTTGCTGCTAAGAATGAGAGACTAAAAAGGTACGATGAGTTTTCACAATCCATTGCAAAATATTTTGAAATGGTGACAATCAAAGTAGTTCCCCTAGAAGAAAACTATGTGGAATATGCCATGGTTGTCTTCGCTTCCACCTTACAACCTTGTGATGGTCCACTCCAAAACCTGTGAAAAATGAAATTCTTGTTTATACCATTGATCCCTAATAACATGGAACATTGGAAAGTCTTTGAAGATGATGACCAGATCATTAGATTGGTGGAAAATAGTAGAGAATTCATTGATTCGAAAGTCAAATTCCTGGCTAATTTCATGAACCTAGATGTGGTTAACCTGCAAAATAACACTTTTCCAAAAGGATGTGTCCCTTTAGAACACCTCTTTGACAGACACAATGTTTTCAAAGGAAAGAATCCCAACAAACAAACATATGAAGCCCTAGATTTCAACATCGGCACAGAGATGGATCCAAGAATGATCAAAATAGGGAAAGGAACTACTGAAAAGGAAAGGATAGAAATTCTAGACTCTAGACCTCATAAGATAATTCAAAGATACCTTTTCTTGGAATTATGACAAACTAAAGGATTATAGGGGTGATGTTATCCAACATGATATACCTTTGACAGAAGGAGACAAACCTTTCCGACAAAAATTAAGACATATCAACCCAAAATTGGCAAACCCGATACAAAAGGAACTCCAAAAGATGGTCGATGTTGGCATCATATATCCCATTAGATATTCTTCATGGATGTCAAATTTGGTAGTTGTCCGAAAGAAAAGTGGTGATATCCGCTTGTGTGTAGATTTCTAAAACCTTAACCAACTATCCTTGAACTACAACTACCCCCTCCCAAATATGGAACATTTGTTACAGAGGGTTACCAGGGAATTAATGATGTCCATGTTGGATGGATTTTCTGGATACAACCAAGTCTTTCTCAAAAGAGAAGACCATATTAAAATGACATTTACCACACCATGGGGAACATTTATGTACTTAAGAATTTTGTTTGGTCTTATGAATGTCGGTGCTACCTTTCAGAGAGAAATGGGCTTTTCCTTTAGGGGTCTCATTCAGAAAATCATATAAATTTACCAATATGATCTCACAATCATATCAAAAGAGAGGAAAGACCACAAATCACACCATAGAATTGTTTTTGAGTGATGTAGAAAGTATGGTATCTCCTTGAACCCTAAGAAATTTGTCTTCAGGATAAATAAATGGAAAATTTTGGAACACATAGCCTCAGAAGGGGGAATTTATATAGACCCTAAAAGGGTCTAGTCTATCAAGGATGTACATCCCCCAGCTAACAAAAAATTCCTATAATCCTTTTTCGAAAAAATAAATTTCATTCAAAGATTTGTCCCAAACTTTATCAAAAGAATAAAACCCATGAGTTCATTACTAAAGAAGGATACAGTTTTCAGATGGGATAATAAGGCCATTAAATCCTTTTAAGACATAAAATATGATATCTCCCAAGCCCTAGTATTGATTAGTCCTGACTATTCACGAGATTTCATAATATTCTCTTTTGCCTCCCAGGACACCATTGCGGGTGTCTTGTTGAAAAAATACGATGACAACCATGAACACCCTATCACCTTCATGAGAAAATTCCTTAGGGATTCAAAGATGAACTATTCAATTACTGAGAAAAAAGATTACACCTTAGTGAAATCCCTTAAGCACTTTAGAAACTACGTGGGTTATAATAAAATCAAGGCTTATGTCCCTTACCCGGAAGTAAAGGATGTATTGTCGCAACAAGATTTTATGGGTACTAGGGGAAAATGGGGCTCCAAAATCCAAGAGTATGACTTAGAGATAAAACCAACCAATATTATAAAGGGACAAGGTTTTGCCCAAATGTTGACTGAGAGCAACCAAGAGGCCATACAAATGGGAGAAAGTGAACAAATAAACATGGTGGTCAGTGAATTAGAACATGATGAATGGTATTCTGATATAATATACTACCTTAAGAATTTATCGTACCTAGATCACCTAGTAGACTACAAAAGAAGGGATTTGAGACTTAAAGATATGAAATATTGTTTGACTGAGAATGGCCTTGGTTGGAAATACCTTGATGGATTTCTCCTTAGATGTGTCAACCAAGAAGAAGTTCATAATGTGTTGAAGGAATTACACTCTAGACATTGTGGTGGACATTTCGTAGCCTGTACCACTGCCCATAAGATCCTAAGGGTTGGATACTATTGGCCAATGTTATTTCTTGATACTCATTGATATGTCTGATCTTTCCAGCCTTTCCAATACTTTACTGGTAAACCAAAACTCTCGTCACAACCTTTGAAACCCATGGTAGTAGAAGCTCCTTTTCAACAATGAGGGTTGGACTTTATTGGGGAATTTAAAGACAATTCAAGTAATGGATACCGATGGATTTTGACAGCCACATACTATTTTACTAGGTGGGTTGAGTCTATTCCCACAAAGAAGGCCATTGAGGAGGTAGTCATGAACTTTTTGGAGGAAAGAATCATAACGATATTTGGGGTCCCATCCAAGATTACCATAGATAATGCCAAAGCTTACAGTTCTCTTGCATTTGCATAATTTGTTTCAAGTATGGCATTGTTCTATCTCATTCCTCCAATTATTATCCACAAGGAAATGGATTAGCATAATCGAGCAATAAGAACCTTATGAACATCATCAAGAAGGTTGTGGGAGAGAACAAGAGGTCTTGGGACAGAAAAATTAAATATGTCATGTGGGCAGATCGAATAACAACAAATACCTCAACAGGAAGGACCCCTTTTTAGCTAGTGTATGGGTTAGAATCCAAACTTCCTGTGAATCTCCAAATCCCCATCCGTTGTTGTTCTCATCAATACACCATTGATGAAGAAGAAATCCAAGGGAGAATTAACTAGTTAATAGAATTGGATGAATCTAGAAGAATCGCCCTAATCCAAATGACAAGAAACCAGGAAAAGATCACTAACACCTTCGATCACAAGACAAAGGAGAGGGATTTCACTGAAGGTGATCTAGTATTGTTATGGTATAAGAGAAGGGAGAAACTTGGTATGCACAAAAAATTGGATGGACTATGGATAGGTCCCTACACAATTATAAACCCTGCGGGAACAAACTCTTTTAATCTAGGGACCATGGAAGGAGAAGCTTTGAAGTAACCAATGAACATTATACACATCAAGTGTTACTACCCACTAGCAGCATGATAGGTAAGTACAGGTAAGTAGGTAGGCATTTTCATTCATTGTATATACCATCTGCATTTCATGCTAGAGTATTTGTGTTTCCATTTGTATATATGCTTGCTTACTTTCATTTTCTGTACCATATATGATCTGGGGGTGATATCACCGCCCCAAATTATTACTAAAAAAAAATTTTGAGATCAAGTAGGTCATAGGTCATGCCAGATATGTTGAGGTTCTCATGCGCTCCATGGTGAGCACATGTCCCCGAGTTGGAGCCAAATGTTATCCCTTAGCCTAGGGATAACTAAGGAGATTATGTCTTGAGGCCCACAAGTCCTAGACATGGAGTACAGAGAACCATATTGACTTGAGCTTAGCCTTGGAGGGCCCATCCTTCTTCTGCAGCACCTCCATCTTGTCAGCAGCAGAATCATCCATCCCATCGGTCTGGTCCTTTAGCAACAGTGAATATTTCTCCATGAGGTAATGAGTCTGGGTATCATGGTATGTGTCACTCTGATTCTAAAAATATTTGAATATGTGCATTTAATTATTTTACTTATGACATGTTATTGGACCTTATGCATTTCCACTTGTCCACACCTAGGGGGGATGATAGGATTCCCTAGCAATTTGGTTCCCATAGGATTTTATTTTCCACTGGGTGAGTTCATGAAAGGTTATCTTCCATTCCCACCATACTTATCACTTTTGATCCTTTTTCCTTTCATCCATCCCATACATTGGTTCGGGCATTGGGTTTTCCAAGATAGCAAAGGGTTGTACCTTAGTTTGTGGGAAGAAGGGGCTAAAGGCCCAAAGGGTAAAAGTAGTTGGAAAAATATAAAATCCAAAAATAACAAAACCTTCAGATGCTTCACCCATGGATCCCCGAGAAAGAAATAAAGGGCTTCTCGGCAAGAAACAGAGGGACCCATAAAAAATAATAAATCAAGACCTAGTTGGAGGATAGGGGGTCTCATCATGAGCTAACCTATTAGGTCCATGGTTATGTAGCGGTATGACACTACCATTCAGTTGGTCACCATGCCAGGGTAGTGGAACTTGGTGGCATAGCCAAGAGAAAGAGGGTATCATCACGAGCCATCCTTCTCATCTCCATGAAATGCTTGTGGGTAACATTGTCACCACTGGTCACCATGCCAGGGAAGTGTCTCCTAACTAGTCTCTTGAAATAAAAAGATAAAATACATTTAATGGGCTTGGAAAAATTTGCATCCATGACAAGGCACAGCTCACCCTCTTTAGAGGCACCCACGGGTAAGCCATACATTCCCCTGTCATCACTGCACCCATTTCTTAAAAATCGTTCACCACCTAATCCACTTACATGGCCTGGATTTGTCTTCACCTGGAAACATCCCACGTCCAATGAGAATTATCCCAATAGGACCTCCTGATTTCCTCTCCAAACCTGGCTTGTATAATAGCATAATGTCTTTGAGCACTTGTCTCGGAAAGGGGAATTTTATGCACATGTTTAGATAACTTGATTATTAGATGTGATTGACATTGCTATGATCCTTATGACTTACGAGCCCATGGAGGGTGTACTTGTTTTTTTTTGCAAGGCCACACCCGAAAGACAGGTATAGATGGAAATATTATTAGTTCGGACCTCCATAGGGATAAAATCCCACCAGATGGATTTTGAGACCCCAGCCAGGGGTAGAGACAGGTCAGAGGCTTACACCAGAGAGAGAGGAGGACGTTCCATCAGAGATATCCTGGCAAGCCTGGACCCAGGGGGGTCTTTCCCTCCTACTATGATGTTGGCCATGAAAGTACCATGATGTCACCTCTGTGATCTTTGATGTCACCATCGTTTTATGGACACTTTGGAGGCAGTTATGTGCCAAGTGGCACGTGTGGCTTGATACAGAGGCCTTGGAAGGCCTAACGTTTTTCTCCTAGAGGCCAACGTTTCACTAGAGAGGCCTAACATCACCGTAAAGGGGCATGAAATCACCTATTCTACTTGATTTAGGGTTTAAATTGTCATTTTTATGTAAAACTGGATATTACATGTAAACTGGCCATGTCGGCCTTTTTGACCAAATTTGTAAATTAAAGGTCCTTGTAACTATATAAATAGGGGAAAATCACTCTTGTTTTGGATAATATTTCACTCACACTTAAGTGAGGTCTGAAATTTTCACCCTAATTAGGGTTTGTTGGCTGAAATTTAGTGCACACTTCTTGAAGGAGGTTATTTTTGGTGTGTTTTAGCATTTTTCTTGGTGGAAGTCTTCAACTAGGCCTATTGCTAGATGATTCTTGGTGAATGTAAGTAAATTTTCTGAAATTATTCTTCATTGAATGGTTGTGGTGTATTTGTCTTTCATTTATTCTAAGATTATGAAATTGCTAGCTTAAAACCCTAGGAGGATAAAGCACATGTTATTGTTCTTGCCTTAATAACTTCCACCTACTAGATTATGCTAGAAACCCTATTTTCTTGAAGATTTGTGCTAAGGGCCTTGCAATTGCAACACCCTAGAATATTTTGCTTCATCTAACCATCATCTACTTCATATTTGAGCTAAAGAAGGAGGAGAACTACTAGGTCCTAGGGTTACCTACTTCCTAGTATCCATTTTCCCCCTAGGGTTTATTGATTGAAGTCTTGGGATACCAACACTTCAATCATTGACCTTCTTGTCTCTAGCTCTCCTATTATCAAATTGATCCTTAAATATTTCCACTGCTAAAAGAGACTCCATTTACCCTAAAATCATTGATCTAAGCCTTACAATTGAGTGATTGATAAAAACTAATCTCAAATATTTTACCTCAAGCTCTCTACTAACTTATCCTAACCCTAGAATAGATTAATATACTAACCTACTTGTTGTTGTTACAAAAAAAATATACATCCATCTATTGCACCATTAATAGAACCTGAAATCAATTGTAAAGTTGATTTATACACTGCCTAATTTGCTTCTGACAAATGCTAGTAATTTGGTATTAATGAGTCATTATTTAGGGTCATTTTGAAGTTCTTTCAAGGTATTTATTGTGAAGAAATCATCTCATAAACATTGTTGTTATAAAATTCCATTTTCTTTATCATATATCAACTATTGCTTTTATTGATAAAGTCCATGGTTTTATGAAGTACTAACAGCAAGGCATGCTTGCAAAAGATATATTTTCTTGTTGCTTTGTTTTGGGCAGGTACATTTGAATACTTCATTACTTCATTGGTCAAAACCTTGGGAATTTCTTATCAATGTGACTTGTGAGAGGGGATACTTTTATAGACACTTTAACCTTTGCCTTCTCAGACCCCCAGGTCACTGGGGATATCTCCCCTAGGCCATCAACCCTAAATATAAAGAGATATCTTGTTGAGGTGACAGTGATAGGATAACCTCATGTTATGCCAATTTTCCTTCCCTTAACCTTTTCCTTTGGAATAAGTACAAATTGAGCGATAACATAGAGTATTGGAGTTGAGCACAAGTGATGCTTCAGATCATCAAATTCTTGTTTTTGTGCATTCCCCCATGAGAAATTTTTCCTACCACCTCCCTTGGTTTCTTGGCTGAGGGCCCATGCAATATGGGAGAATCCCAACACGACCCTTTGGTAGAAGTTGGCAAGTCCCAAGAAGCTCTGAAGCTCAGTTATTGTGGTCGGGGTTGGCCAGTCACAAATGACTTGGTTCTTAGCTGGATCCACATGTACCCCATGTTCATCAACAATGTAGCCCAAGTATTAGACCCCATTCATGCCAAAGGATCATTTTTCCAAGTTGGCATATAGCTTGTGCTACCCCAGAGTGCCCAAAACATGTTGAATACATTGGATGTGCTCCTCCCAAGTTCTGTTGAAGATGAGGATTTAATCCAGATATACCACCACAAAAAAGTTGGTGAAGGGTCTCAATACATCATCCATCAATCTCATGAAATTTCTCGGTGCATTTGTTAAGCCAAAGGGCATGACCATCCATTCGAAGAGACCTTATTTAGATTTGAAAGTTGTCTTCCATACATCAGTTGGTTCGATGGGAACCTGGTGGTAGATAGACTTTAGGTAAATCTTGTTGAAGAACTTTTCCCCCTTGAGTTGGTCAAGAATGTCATCAATTCGGGGAATTGGGTATCGGTTACTAATTGTTATTTTGTTTAATTCTCTGTAATCAATAAAAATTCATTAGGTCTTGTATTTCTTCTGCACCAGCAAAATCGGGTTTCTACAAGGGGAGGAGTTGGGTCAGATGTGCCCCTTTTGAAGAAGCTCTTGGATCTAGCACTTTATTTTTGTCATTTTCCATCATCAAGTGACGATAAACGGATCCATTATGCAATGATGCATTGGGGGTTACATCAATTGGATGCTTGACTTCGTAGTGTGTCGGTACCACTGTGGGTGAGGAGAAGATGTATTTTTACTCTTCCACGATCTCGTCCACTTGCTTCTACTGCAAAGAGAGTCTCTGTGTAGAGGTCACAGATGTG
This sequence comes from Picea sitchensis, assembly GCA_010110895.2. Taxonomy (NCBI): domain Eukaryota; kingdom Viridiplantae; phylum Streptophyta; class Pinopsida; order Pinales; family Pinaceae; genus Picea; species Picea sitchensis. Next base: position 20,280 of record SNQJ01S0132628.1, on the reverse strand, counting down.
GAAGTGACCTTTTGTTTTCTGCGAGCATGGATCACAAATAAGATGAACTTCCTAGTCTATGAAATGACCTTAATGCATTGCTTAGCATATATTAAAGAAATAGCAGTAGGCGGCGCTACCTCTGGTATCCAATATAATTGTCTACCCAAAGTAATAATAACAGTGAGAGGTCTAGACTCATACACATCATGTCGCTTCCACAAATATGGTTGGCCTAAAATAACATCACAAACTTCAAGGGGAGAAATATCACACAACACCTTGTCTTTCAAGGGCTTGATGTTGTAGGGAATACGACATTGTTGGATGACACGAAGATCTCATCCTTGGCGAAGCCAACTGATGTTGTAGAGATGCAAGTGAGGTGTTATTGGCAGGTCCAATCGCTTGATGACCTCTACTGAAATCAGGTTCTTCTGACTATCACTATCGACAATGAAATGCAGTGGAATCCCCTTTACCCACATATATGAGTGAAAGAGGTGTCCCCCTTCCTCTATTTATTTTGGTTCGCTTGGTTTGACTTTGGTGGTAGTGACAGTGGCATTGGGTTCAGCATCGATGATATGCTTCCCACTTTTTGAATTTGATTCAGAGTCACAGTGTGCCTCTGACTCGAAATATTTCAACTCGGCCACCAGTGACTTCTTGGAGCGACATTCTTCGGTGTTGTGCCAAGGTATTTTACGGTATTCACACCATTTTCCTGTGTTTTTCTTCAACTTCTCATTACCCTTCTTGGGTTGCGGCTTGGAATGGTTGTTCTGAGAGAAGACATATGCTCTCTGTCCCTTGTTCTTTGGGTTGGGGCCACGTTTTCCCTACTTTGGTTGTGAGGATTTTGCAGATCCAAACTCTCGCCTCTTCTACTAAATTTTTGCTCAATCTTGACAACATATCTATAAGTCGCATCTAATGATGTGATGTCCAGAAACTCCATTTATGTTTGAATTTATCTATGTAGACAATCACGGTATTTGTTGGGTATATGTTATATTCTTTGCATGTGTGTGTGGGCGCGTCAGGTTCGACAACTGCGTCTGACAATCCCTCTAGTAGTTTTTGTTATTTTTAGCGGATTTTGCTATTTTTAGCAGTTTTCTAAATTAATCCTGGATTAAGGGATTAGGGTTTTGGTATCTATAGAATACCTTAAAACATTGTATATATTGTATGGTGAATGGTGAAATTCGAAATAATAAAATAAGAAAGGTTTTCCTCGGTTGAGGGTTTCCGGTATAAATCTCTATGTACTATGTGTATGGGCCATTGATTAATTTTTGTTTTTCTTAAGAATCTATATGCATTGCTTTACTTCATAGGTTTAAAACTTACATGTGGTATTAGAGCTCATGTTTAGCTTCAGAGGGATGCCTTTGCTGTTGAGGGTTTGTCTCGGTCTTGATAGATCAAGTTTATCTTGGGTCTGTGATAAACCTGGGTTTAGTGGGAGCTTTTGCAGTGGAAATTCGAGTGTAGAAAGAGGAATGGCGAGCTCTTCTAGAATTGAGATAGAGAAGTTCAACGGTAAAAACTTTGACCTATGGAATCTCAAGATGGAGGACCTTCTTGTAGACAAAGAATAATGGATCATTGTGGATCCTTGTACACAGCCTACTGGTACACAGCCTACTGGCACACAGTTGATTGGTACACAACCTAATAGTACACAAACTACTAGTACACCACCTACTGGTATGTCAAAGGAAGATTGGGAGAAGTTGGACAGAAGAGCAAGGAGTACTATTCAACTCTGCTTGGAAGATTTGGTGTTGTTGAATGTCTCGGGAGAATATACATCCAAGGAACTATGGGATAAGTTAGGGAATTTGTATCAATCAAAGTCCCTGGTAAACAAGTTGTTTCTTCTAAAGAAGTTGTATCATCTTAGGATGGAATATGGGGATTCTATGACAGAACATCTAAATGCCTTTAATAATCTGGTAAGTCAACGTGTCTTTGTTAATATTACGATTGCAGAAGAAGATAAGTGTATTACTTTGCTATGTTCTTTTCCAGACTCTTGGGATAATCTAGTTGTAGAAATTGGTAGTACCACTCAATCTAGATTGAAGTATGAGGATGTAGTTGCATCCTTGTTATTTGAAGAGATGAGGTGGAAAAGAATGGATGGTCATAGCACAAATGATTTATTTGTAGAGGGCATACCCAAGACAGGAATCCTGGTAATTCTTCGGGGGGGGAGACCTAAATCTACAGGTAGATCTAAGTCTCCAGGAAAATCTTTGAGGAAATGTTGGAAGTGTGGTAAAACAGGGAATTATAAGAAATATTTCAAGCCCAAGAAGGTTGATAAACCAAAGGGATCTAATAGTACCTCCTCCCCATAGGTGAAAACCTCCACTAAAGAAGGAGGTGATGTTTACCTGGCATCTACAGGTACACATGCAGACCGTGATGTATGGTTGATCGACTCAGGTGCTTCATACCATATGAATCCTCACAGGGAGTGGTTCTCTAAATATGAAAAATACGATGGTGGTGATGTATTCCTAGGAGTTGACTCGACAACCAAAATATTGGGACGTGGAAGGGTTAATTTGCTGCTAAAATATGGAAGGATTAGAACTCTCCCTGGGGTTCTACACATTCCAAAAATATCTAGGAGCCTAATATCTATAAGAAATTTGGATGATGCAGGAGTGGATACTGTATTTGGAAAGGGCACGTGCAAGATGGTATGAGGAGCAATGGTGTTGATGAGGGGAGTTCAGTATGGAATTCTGTACAAGTTGTTGTGAAGCACTTATACTAATGGGTGTAACAGTTATGTTGTCCTTGAGCAGACAAATAAAGAAGACAAGACCAATACCATCCCTGAAAAGAATACCATGGTGTGGCATCAAAGACTGGGGAATATTGGAGAAAAGGGCCTTCGAACACTACATGGTAAAGGCATGGTTGAAGGTATGTCTAATTGCACTCTGGATTTTGATTTCTATGAACATTGTATATATGGTAAATAGAATCGAGTAAGATTCCCATACGATTATACAAGAGAAAGGGGGATCTTAGAATTGATACACAGTGATGTGTTTGGACCTATGCATGTTCCATCACTAGGTAAGTCTATGTATTATGTTTCATTCATAGATGATTTATCAAGGTACACATGCATTTATTTTCTTAGAAAGAAATCTGAGGTATTTGATAAATTTAAAGAGTTTAAGGCTATGGTATAAAATCAGATAGAGAATAAAATAAAGGTATTGAGAACAGATAATGGTGGATAATTCTTCATAAATGAATTCGAAGAATTTTGTAAGAAGTGTGGTATATCAAGGAAAAAGACTAATACATACACTCCTTAGCAGAATGGAGTTGCAAAAAGGATGAATAGGACATTGATGGAAAAATCAAGGAGCATGCTCAGTGGTGTCGAGTTAGGATAGGAATTCTAGGTAGAGGCAGTGGGTACAGCATGTTACCTAGTCAATCGATTACCTTCATCAGCATTGAATGACAAAACTCCACACGAGGTATGGACTGAAAAGAAAACCTCTCTTCAACATCTTAGAGTTTTTGGTTGTGATGCTTATGTACACGTTCCAAAGGAAAATAAGAGTAAGCTGGATAAAAAGGCTGAAAAGTGTGTCTTTATTGGTTATAAAGATGGTGTGAAAGGTTATAAGCTTTGGAACCCAGAAACCAAGAAGACTATTTACAGTCAAGATGTTGTTTTCAGAGAGGTAAAAGATGTGTCCAAAAAGGAAATCCTACCAATGCAAGATGAACCTAAGAAAATAGAGCTTGAGTTGGATGATGCAAAATCTGAATCATCAGAAGAAGAGGAAGAAGAAGAAGAAGAAGAACCTCATACCCCAGTATTGAGGAGATCAGTGAGAGATAGAAGGAAACCAGAAAGGTATAGTCCACCTGATTTCCATTCCAATTTTTCTTTATCTATTACTGATGATGATCCCAGAACTGTCAGGGAAGCAGTGAATTCAGAGGATAGTAAACTCTGGAAGAAGGCCATGGTTGAAGAACTGGATGCCTTGGATAAGAATGAGGCATGGGATATAGTTGAGTTGATAGATGGAAGAAAATTTGTTGGTAGAAAAGGGTTGTTTAAGAAGAAGTTTAATGCAGAAGGAAAAGTGGAGAAATACAAAGCTCAGTTAGTAGCAAAAGGTTATTCCCAGGTAGAGGGAATTGAATTTGGTGATATTTTTTCTCCTATTTATAAGTTAACTTCTATTAGATTTCTTTTATCTATTGTTGCTTCTTTTGATCTTGAAGTGGAACATATGGATGTGAAGAAAACATTCCTACATGGGGATCTGGAAGAAGAAATATACATTAAGCAGCCAGAAGGATTTGTAGTAAAGGGAAAGAAAGAGTTGGTCTATAAGCTAAAGAAATCACTATATGGTCTGAAGCAATCACCTAGGATGTGGTACCA
>SNQJ01S0132628.1:0-12367 GCA_010110895.2 Picea sitchensis | reverse complement strand
CTTGATACTTCAACTAGATCAAAGATAAAAATTCTAGGGCTAAAATCCTAAAGTGCTAGTACTTTAGGCATTTAGGTTTCTAACCCTAGCAAGGACAATTAACCAATTTTTAGACAAATATCACCTTGTGAGAGGAAGAAGCACTTATGTTCCTCTCTTAGGGTTTCACCAAACAATATTTCTTGCAACAAGAAGCAATTTCACCATAAACATTAATAGCATGAAAATAAATTGCAAAAATATGCTTACTTCATCCAAGAAAACATGAAAATGTAACCCTAATTGCAGCAACATCCATCCAAAATCAACAAATATATCAATGAGAGACCTTTCCAATCCAAGCACATGAGAGAAGAAGATCTAGTAACCCTTAGAGGGAGAAAATTTTAGAAGTAGTTACCCACAAAGGTGAGAAGTCATGATGATAAAATGAAAGTGAGGTTAGGCCTTTTTATATGAGTCTAATCTCACACATTTTTACACATAATTTGTCAAAAACAAAATAAAATTGGGTTCAACCCCTCATTTGACCTTTACAAAATGCTCAAAATAAAAATAAAATCAAAATAGGCCACACATATGAGACGTCAAGGCTAGGCAAGGTGACATCATGCCTCCAAAGGCTAAGGTAGGGCCTCCAAAGGCCACATGGAATCCTCCAAGGTGAAGCAGATGTGAAGTGAGGAGTCTCCTCACCCAAGGTCATGCCAAATCATCTCAGGTACCCATCCATCCATCAAAACCTAGCAACGTCCAGCCATAGAATGTAAGTTCAAGGCCAAATGGGTAACATCAAGGATCTCAATGTGTTGCATCCAAGGAGATAAATTTTGCTTCTCGTCTCTAAATAATGCATGAGAAATTTTTCTTGCAATGTCATTTATCTTGTGGATAAATAGACCCGAGGGTACTCTACCCATCCTGTGAGGCTTCAAGCCCATACATGTGCCATCATGAATAAATATGTTGATACCAAACCCATATGTCCATCTTTCATAGCTTTAATAATGTGAGACCCATTGTTTAAGGATGGTAAGTCGCTAAATGACCCACTACTCTCCATCACATGTGTCAAGGTCCTGTAAATAAAGGCACAATATCCTCATTACAATCCCCAAGACGTCTCTCAAGAACCATTCCAGGGCCATTCAAACAAAGCAAAGTATAAAACAAGGTTAGCCAAAGTTCACAAGAAACATTAGTCCTCAAAGCATGAAAATTAAGTTGTAACTTAAGACATAATCCATATAAAATGATTCACCTGAATATCCCCTTCAAGCATCACGCTGGCCAAGACCCCTTTGTTGGGTTTTAAACAAGCATAATAAAATATATTTGTGAGAGAAAAATAATAATACATGAGAAACCATACACATAAACACACAATTATCCTGGAAAACCCCTACCGGGAAAAACCATCCAAATAATATATCTATTATTAACCTTGACCTAAACTAGCCAAGCTGGGCCAAGTGAGACAACCACTGCACCTCCAAGCCACTTTACAATGGAGCCTTACAAGCCTTATAAAATCTTCTTTGCATGCATTCTTTGGCATACAAAACCATGATCCATCAATACCATGTGCATGAAACCATGTGTTGAGACCTAAACCAATTTGACTCATTCCCGAGTCAAATTTAACCCTAACAATACCCCGTTTAAACTTGACTTATGGATTCTCCATGAAGCCCCCCTATCACCTAGGCCTACCTCTAAACTTTAACAATGATTTACTAGGGGTACACATGTCTTACCAGGTCTTACAACAATATTCCATTTTACATGTAAACAATTTATGCTCCATAATTTATTTATTTTGTATCTTGTGTCTCATGGTGACTACACCATCACCATCAGTTGCTACATCCTCTCACTTTTCCATGCTCATATTCTTTCTCTTTTCCTATTAATTTGGCTCTTCTCTCCATGTACCGAGGAGGATAGCCATCTCTTTTCCACTTGGCCTCCCGATTTGAACCTTGATCTCACCATTGCTCTTCACAACTCATGGGGCTCCTCCTCTTCAACAGTCTTTTCTCTTACGGTCTACTCGCCTTTGATCCAACTACCAAAACTTGTTGGAACCACCACCATAACCACATTTTCATCATAATTAAACATGCCATCTCCACCAAGGCTCTTGCAAATAGTAGCCACTCTCTCAAGAGACTACCAACAACTCATAATAACAATGGATATCAGTTTTCTCTTTGTTATTGGGAAATTTTTCTTTTCCCTTTGACAGTTTGTTTCCCTTCAAATCTCACAGTGGAATTGGCTAATTATCAACCCATATGGTGGATAAAACAAAACATCTACACAACCACAACCACATGATGTTCTTTCTCTGAACTTGAAACCCTATGGATTTGATACCAATTGTTGGGTTTTAAACAAGAATAATAAAATATATTTGTGAGAGAAAAATAATAATACACAAGTAACCATACACATAAACACAAAATTATCCTAGAAAACCCCTACTGGGAAAAACCATCCTAATAATAGATCTATTATTAACCTTGACCTAAATTTTCCAAGTTGGGCCAAGTGAGCTAGCCACCCCTCACCTCCAAACCACTTTACAATGGAGCCTTACAAGCCTTATAAAGGCTTCTTCACATGCATTCTCCGGCATACAAAACCACGGGCCATCAATACCATGCACCTAAGACCATGTGATGAGACCTAAACCACTTTGACTCATTCTTGAGTCAAGGTTAACCCTAACACCCATGTGAGTTACCAAGTTTAAGTATGGGAGGGCCGTCATCCAACCCTATTAGGTGTGCCACCTAAATATGAAATAAAATAACCTAGGTAGATGGATAGGTCCCAAGAGTGAAAAGGAAAAGTAAAAAACCACCAAGAGTAAGTGTGAAAATGATATGGTTTCATGAATTACTTCATGGCTTATGGTGTTTAATTCATCTCTATGAGTTCCTTTGTGGAGGGTATACTTTCTCTTGAGTTACCCCATATTTATGTGTTATTTTTTCCAATCCCCCTTATTACCTTTTTCTAAGTCCTACTTCATTACATATATTTGTAAGTCTCTTTTGTAAGGTTTCAACCCATCAGAATTGCATTTTTGGACTAGGGTAAGCATAAAAGAGTAGAGCTCAAGTTTGGATCGGATTTTGTTGGTCCTCTTTTCTATATTCATTTATTTCTTTAGCATTAGTTTCTTATTCTTTTAGCAGCAGTTGTGAAACAACCTATGAGCATTTAGCCCCTTATTCCCTTGAGAGAATGGACCATAGCAGAATTTTAGTACACTATGAGAGGATCCAGGATAGGAAGTATTAAGTATGGTGGGGAACAGAACGTTACCCTTGGTAGAGCCCCCCGATATTACCCATTTTCTTTTGGTGGTGAAAACATGGGGCTAGGGCACAGAAGAAGACCACCAAGGTGAAACAAGGAAACTGACACAATTTCCCAAACCAGTGATTCATTATCCAACTTCAACCAAATATCTTCATCCACATGCCTAAAAAATTAAGCACACACTTTGCATAAAAGGACTAACATACCTCATGGTGACAATGGCTTGCCATCTCCCATACTTTGGGTTGCTTGAATGTGATGAGCCTTAGTTGACCTATAGTTGTAAAGGTGAATGAGGGTGGTTGTTGGGTTGTCATCTATGGACATCCCTAATCTAGGAGGATCTCCACATAGGGAATTATTACTTTGCACGCCATGGAGAAGATCATTAAAATTTTGATTGATGATAGGTGACAAAGAATGATTAATTCTCATGAATGATTCATTTAAATTGTACAAATTATTAATACTTTAAAGGGACCATAATGTTCTCATGTATTTTTCATTTAATTTGTAAAAAGGAAATTAAATTAAGTATGAGAATCCATCTCACAATTAGTTTCCTAGTTTCAAGGGGAAGTTGAGAGTCTCATGAGTTGTTTTGATATTATTCATCATTATATCCCAAGTAGTTTCCTAGTCTCAAGTGGAGGTTAAGAGTCCCATAGGTTGGTTTGAGATTCTCTCTCATTTTTTCCTTTGAGTTGTTATTAGATCCTAAAATTGTGGATCTTGTCTCTTCAGATCATGGAGCTAAGGAAACTATATAAACTCCTCATGTAAGCTCTAGGTTTGATCCCTTTCAGGATCCCTTCTTGGGAGTTTGGAGAGAGAGCTCAAGAGAGCTTGGAAGAAAGGAATTTAGTCCTTCTGGTGTCTAAAGAAATGTCACTTATGTGAGAGACTTAAGTTCTCTTTGTATAAGAGAAGGTTTCTCTCGGTTTTCATCCATTTATGGAGCATGTGCCACATTTTGTGAGAAGGTTTTGGCCCTTGCTAAAGGAAGGAAAATAAATCGATTCATATTCCAAGCAGATCCAGATATGTAGCCAGAAAAGTCTGGTGAACTCCGTTAACACATGGGTGTCAAATTATATGTGTGAGTTTTGATTGCATTCTTGCTTGATTAACTAGATATTTAATTGTACATGTGCACATAATTATGACAATTTCTCAAGTTCATATGAATGGTTAAGAAATTATTTTCTCATGTTCACATCCAATTAATCATCGGTAAAATATCTTCGTCGTAGAGTTTTGTAGAGAAATCTCTCACGAAAATTCTTGGATCAAGTGGTATCAGAGTAGGTCAGACCCTTTTTGAAAATTGTGAATAATAATGGGAAGTAAGATCAAGGACCGTAAAGGTTGATTGGTTGCAATCCAAGAAGAAGACAACATTGAAGGGGAAATTCATCGGTTTTTGAGTACTTGTTGGTAAAATTTAGATTTCTCTTTCAATATTTATCCCTTTTTAAAAATTTCAGTTGCATTGGAAAATAGATTCCAAGACATGCCAACTGGTATTTTTTTTTCTCAATATCCATCTCTATGTATAAGATATCCATCCCGTAAGAACTAGATTGTGTACAGTTATAGAAAATGTAGTCACTAAAATATCAATTGCGAACACATACACAATGAATTTGAGAAAATGATATGGCGTGGAAAGCTCTTTCATAGGAGGACAAAATCCTTCTCATTATTGATTGAACAAATCAATGTTTAAAGATAAAATGTTGTTGATACAATTCACCCAAAAATGGGAAAACGCACATTGAAAATGAAAAAATGATTTTTCTCTCAATATAATCCTTTGTTTTCTAATATAGAGGTTGAAAATAGAACACCTAGGTGGTTACACAAATGGGTATATTTTGTTTTTTTATTAACATCTTGAATTGTGAACTCACACTGAAGAAAATCACCCCAAAAAGAATTAATCCATTGCTGTATGAAATGCAAACTTCATACATATGCCACACCCTCTATCGATCATTTCATAGGGAATATGGTAGCTCATTTCAAAGGATTATTTTTTTTATCTCAAATGGATATTTTATGAAAATTTATTTTGTTTCCTAGTTTATTAGATATCATTGTTTGAAGTCACGTAGTTCTGCAGACAATACACTTGCGCACCCTTGTGTTTTAGGAAGAATTTTCTCACTCCATGAGTTAAAAGAGAGAAAGTGTTTTATATCAAAATAAATATCTCTTCGAAATCTCAAATGGGTCCTCGATAGAATTGATTTCATCCCTTATAAGAAAAAATTATGAAAAAAATTGTAGTTATGGTGCACAGTGTTCGGTTGTTTACACAGCATGTGAGTCTATATATTTTATTGCAGAATGAAGTCATGGATTAGGAATTGATCCAAGCACAAGTTTTAATATGTGGTCAAATTATTTTCCATATAATCATTTTAATATGGTTTTTGTTTTAAAATTTTGAAGTTGGTAACAAGGGGCATTTATCTTGAGAGGTTGAGAGGCATCATATTTGTTTGCCTAAAACTTCTTTGGCAACATTGAAAGACCATTATTGGTGTAAGGAAATATTTGTAATGACTGCAATATTTTTAATCCATGTATGTTGCATGTAATCCCTCAAGAATGGGGAACCTATAATTTTGAATCATTCAAGGGACTCAAAACCATCTTGATGTTTCCTTGGACCACCCTAAAATTGACTAAGGGGGTCTACACGACAATTTCATTGGAGTGTGATTCAAGCAATTCATAGTGGCTATTCAAAGGGTTGATTAATATATTTATGTTAGATTCTCCTATTTTCTCCATTTATAGTTTGGAAGTGCATATTTGAAGGCATTTGTAGAATACAACCATGGGAAGAGGATTGAAGTGAGTGAGACTTCAAGAGTTGTAAGAAAACAATCAATGAATTCAAGCAAAGAATGAAGATCTCATAAGGCTTCTACAAGTTTCATAGGATGAGAAGCAAAAATTGAGACTCGTGTTAGAGAAAACTGTGGAGGAACAAGTTAGAGAATGTTCCACTACAGAGGAGTGTTATCCATAATTTTGGTCGTCATGATGATGTGATGATGATGGAAAAATCAGGCTCTTCACTAGAACACTTTCCTGAGAAAAGTTACCTTTGTCTGCTTCTAGAAATCATATTTTTAAGGAAGGTTTGCAGGCTACCTATATATTTGCCTGCGAGAATGCATGATTCTCGCAGGCTGCATTAAGCTGGGGTGCGAGGGGTTCGCACTGTACCTAACTATCAGGGTGCGAACATCTTCTAAATGAAGGAAAAAGATAAATTCTCGAACCTTCTAGAAGGGAATCTTCTAGAAGGATGAGTTGGCATTCGAATGGTTATCTAAGTACTGGCTTTCCTGATATCTTGGGATCATTCCTATCCAAGTAACTAATCTATTCTCTCCTATATATTGAAGAGAGATTAATGGAAAAGGTTAGAAACAAACTAGCAAGACATTGAATGGAGAATTAGTGGAAGATTGTATGAAGGATTGAGTCTCCTGACAACTAGGAACTCCAGCAAGGTTATCAAAGTGGTTGATTTTCTTCATGCATGAGAAAGTGTGTTAATGTCAGTAGGAGCCAGTGAAAGGAGGTTTGCAACATCAAGGCTCAAGTTGTAAGTTTCACTTTCAATCAATATGTCTGATGTATGTCCTTTCCCATAGTACGATGTCACTTTAGTACATAACACTTGATCATATGTATGGATTAATTGTTGAATATATTGAGTATCTTCACTTTGGTGGTTTGTTTTTTCTTGGTCTTGGCAGTACAGAGCATTGGAGTGAAGCTTGGAACAGCAGAGACCCAAGGAAAGCTTGATCATAAGTTATGTACATGATTCTTGCCTCCCTAGTTCATTCCAACATTTAAAATCCTAGGAAAGTTTGTATTACGTCTTGTTTTGTTCTAGATCAGTGGATCTAGGGAGATCGGTTTGTCGCCTTATGGATTAATCCTAAAACAAAGGGAAATTCCGCCAAAGGTCATCCCAACTTGTGGTATGGCAGAATTATATTAGTTATGGTTATTTTCATGAAAGTGTTGATGGTTTCACATATTGTTAGATAATAGAGGATTCTCTCCAGACACTAGGTAACCAGGGTGGTTTCCTAGAAGCTTTATCCTCATACAAACCAAGATAGAATGATCAGTTGGCCAAAATTCAGGAAGATGACCAAGTGTCACAAAGATGAATGGAGGTAAAGGATTCTCCATGTTCATTTCTTTCCCTCTTTAATGATGATGCTTCTTTTGGAGTTTTTCAAAGGCACGCCAAGGGAATTGGCTTGAATTTTTCGAGGGAATATGGGGTATTGTTAGATGAGATATGATCATTTTCATGGCCGTTATTATACCACACTTGTTGGGCCTGAGATATGATCATTTTCATGACGTTATTATACACTTTTTTCCATATGTACATATGCATTTTTCATCTTTCAAAGGAGCTTTTTGAAGAATTTTATGATAAAATGGTATAATCGGCATAAGGTACGTGTAATTCAAGTTTAATGACTGAATCAAGTTTAATTCATCATGTTCTATGATTTCCAAGAGTTAATTCATGTTTTTATGTTGTTACAGGGAAAAATGCACCATGTTTCCAGTTCCGGCACTTGATCCAACACTCGTTCCAACACTTGTTTCGGTACCCGATCCGGCACTCGTTCCAGCACCCAGTATTGCACAAAAACGCAAGGCAAGTTGGCGGTTATGGCATTGGTGTCTAGTGATGGACAAATCGAGCACATGGGTTTTCTTCATGATCGCCCCATCCAGCTACTAATCTCAAGACAACTCAGTTTCAGTTGTCTAAAGATGGTGATTATTGGCTTGCTCCGTTTTGTTAGTTATGACATCATTTATTGTATTTTGCCGAATTTAGAGGTGGTTCGACCCTTCTGTGGTTGACCACTTGGTTTGTAAATGTTATAAATACCATTGAGGTGGTCAGATGATTGTTAAGTAGAAGAACCAAGTAGCATAAGCATTAGAATTGCCAAAAAAATGATTTTTCTTTGTTTGAGTTTTTACATTGCCAAAATTATGCCAGAACTGCGTTTTTGGATTTTTATGGTGAATTTGGCCTGCTAAGCTCATGGTGTACTTTTAGAGAGTGACCACGACTTGCTAGGGGGCCCACCAGCAGCCTGGTAATTGTCTTCATGTTTATTTTGAATTTCCTTATTTAAATTGCTCTCTTTTTATTTTTTGTACATGTATATTTTTATTATGTTAATTAGTTCATTGTAGCTCATTGTTTTACTTCTCTTTTGTAGGTTAGATGATGATATGTGTTAGCATGTGTTGATTTTTTAGATTAGAAAAGGCTTGCAAGTCTCCATACTAACCCCAAGTCTCCATACTAACCCTGTGTGCAATTAGAAAGTCTCTCTCTCACTATACTAACCCCGCATGTAGTTAGATGTTAAATTGTGCTTTCTTTTATAATTTTACAGTCAAGTTTAGAACAGATTTTTAATTAGAACAAAACATAGTTTTAATTTGGGTTTCCTTTGACAAGGATTTTGATGGATGGATAGATTTACTTCCATTTTTTGAATCATAGCTTGCTTATCTTAGTTTACGTGGATTTCATTTACTTAGTATTGGTTAATGTAATTGTCAATTTACTTTTTAATATCATGTTTTTAATCTCTGTTTTTAGTCATTTTCTTATCATAGTTTGAATGATTAGAGTAGACATAGCATAATTTTCTTTTACGCAATTTCCTTTCATAGATTAAAATGCAATTAAATTTATTATTTAAATAATGATGATCTCTTTATATTGTTGATGGTTTATACATGAATATGCAGGGTATTTAACATTACTTTTATCATGGCTAAGTTTTCATTGGATTGTTTACTTCACACCTTTCATTTTTCCATTGAGATTAGTATTGAGCTTATATCATTGGAATTGTCCTTTGTTGCCAAGTTCTATCGAGATATTATCCGACACCGAAGACATTCACACAACCATCAACATTATATTTGAATTGTCATAAGTTAAAAGAATAGTTTTTCTTCTTTCATAGATATAGTTTCTTGCTTTCATATATTAGGGAATAGTATTATTTGTTGTTGTAGGATAGATAAACTTTTCTTTGATAGATTAAATAGCAGTTTGCTCAAGAATTAGTTGTTAGTCTTTCTTGCTTTCAATAGACTAGATTTCCTTTCATGCATTGCATTGAGCATTTAAATTTCCTTTCACACATTAGAAATAGTTTTGCATTAGGCATTTAGTCCACTTGCCTCTTAAGTTAGGTAGTTGTTCAATGAGAAATCTTTGCTTACTTGTCTATTTTCTTTCGTAGGTTAGTTAGTTTCATTTGCTTGCTTGTCTTTTTATTTAGTAGGTTAGTTAGGTGCCTTTGCTTGCTTGTCTATTTGCTTTAATAGGTTAGATAGGTGTTTTTGCTTACTTGCTTATTTATTTGCTTTCATAGGGTAGTTTCTCATTGAATGTAGGTTGGCAAGTTAAAGAAGTTTATTTTTGTCATTTTCTTATTATGCTTAGTAGTTTGCTTTTGCTTATTGTTGAACTAGTTTGCTTTACATAGGGATTTACTTGCTTTCTTAGGAACTATCCATCAATCCTTGGCCCAAAAGTATTTTGGTTACCTAGTTTCAAGTTGCTTAGTAGGGTTTGTTCATTAGATAGGTTTGCTTGAGTAGATTAGCCTTAGATAGTTGCTTTCATTAGTTATATTATACTCCTACCAACCTTTTACCTTTGGCATATATTTTGCTACAACTCTAAGTTTACTTACCTCGGGTTGACAATTTAATTGAGGGTAGTTTAGTGTCTTTTTTAGTACATATAAATCACCTAACGTTTTGGTGCCATTGTCGGGGAGTTGTCTCAAGGTAAGAAGTAATTAGGAATTAGACCATTTCTAGACCTTAGCATTAGTTTGGAGGTGGGGGAACTTTAAGACGAAAGGTAAGAACCTGCGCATATGCTATAGAAGGTTCCCCCAAACCCAATGGTAGTTTTTCTTTTTGTTTTTATTTTTCATGAATAGACCTAGGAATCAAATGGTATATTTTTCTTTCTTTTTTTTATTTCTTTCATGAATAGGCCTAGAGACCCACAAGGTAGATACATTAAATCAAAATCAGACCTTTCAACCAAGGTTCCTTCCGATCTCTTTGGGGAAAGGAACGTTCCGCTTATAAAATCCTTAGAACGATACCGAAAAATAGAAGCTAGCTCGACTCAAAGAGATAAAATAGTCTCTAAAGGGACTAACACAGGGAGAACTATAGAACAAGAAATTGAAGCATCAATCATATTAGGACAGGAGGCAAGACCACTCGAGCCTTCCGTAGAACCAAACAATACAACCTTTGCTTTTACACCACCACTAGGGAATCCTAATTTTGAAGATAACATAGACCCTAAATAGGTGAATCTTTTGTTTGGTAGTTCATCCAATGTAATTATCTCTCAAATTGACACAAAAAATTTGGCACCGATAATCTCAACCGGCTTGAGTAGAGTCCTAGACATCCAATCAGTAGGAAAACCTTTTCATCAAAGGGAAACCTTGTTCTCTTCAAAGATAAAACCACTTAGGTACTCTCTTTTTGGAAACCAAGCCAATATGGATGATCAGGAGGACCATAACAATGTAAGACACAGAGAGGAAGAAGAAACTGGAAACCAAACCGAAACTACCTTCGGGTTTCCGACACCACTCCAAATGTCAACATGAAGAATATTCCTCTCTCAGCACTACCTACCTTTTATTGTAAAAACAGTGAAGAACTAGACACCTTCCTATTTGAATTTGACATCTTGTGTAGGAGCTACAACTACATACAAGATGCCTAGAAATTAAAACTCTTTATTTCCACCCTCAAAGAATCTGCACTAAGATGGTTCATGGGGTTGCGAGAATCCAGTATTAGGTCTTGGGAATCCATGAAAGACATATTTCTCAAGAAGTACCAAGACTACTGCAAGACTAAAGAGTCTCGTAATGAAATTTTTAAAATCCAACAATTATAATACAAGACCCTCAAAGATTATATGGAAAGATTTGGTTATATCTCCCAGAAGTCAAAATACCATGACCTCCCAGAGGATGCAATTAGGGCTCTTTTCCTTAAGGGAATTTCAGAAGACTATTTAGATATGCTTAACCTGATGGCATCAAGTGACATCTCTCATAAACCATTTGCTGAAATATGTGAAATGTGTAAAAATTACTCAAGGAGTAGAGCCAAAAAAGGAAAGAATGTTCGGGACCCTTACAACAAAAGCTTAAAACCAGCTAGTTTAGGTGGTATTACGAGAGCAGAGATAGGGAACCTTTTAGAAAACTTTAAGACTAACATCTTAAGCACAATAAGTTCCCAGTTGTATACCCTTAAACTCAAAAAGAAACAGGAGGAGGAAAATGCAGCAATGAGCATATATTGCCCAAGATGCAAGAGGAAGCATTCCTCAAGGGAGTGCCCATTAGATAATATTTCAGTTTGTGGCTTCTGTATAGAAGACCATGTGACTGAAAAATGTCATTATTACATATAGGCTTAAAAATCAATGAACTATTACGACGATTGTGATAAAATCAATTTTTTTGTCGAAAAAAAATTTAAAAAGTGAAGTTTTACTATTTTTTTTTTAAATTAGTCCCGATAACGTCAGATTTCCGACGTGCTCTAAGGTCGTTGGAAGTACGACGCCTAGTTATGACACTTTAATATATCCATTTGTAGGTCAACATAATGGTCATTGATGTTGAAATGGTCAACCTTAATTTAGGGTTATAGTCATCGGAATTTCGGCAATGATGAATCTATAAATTAGTTAATTTGAACCGAATTTTGACTAATTTGTTATAGTTGCGACATATTTCATGTGTTATAGCTCTGCTAATATTCGTTTTTATGTGAAGGTTTGCTTGTTGATTAAGAGATCGAACTGATCTTTGATCTACAGAGCTTAGTTTTGTGATCATTGTTCAAGGCGTGCAAGAGGATTTTAGACTTTGAAGGTTAG
>SNQJ01S0132625.1:9254-35013 GCA_010110895.2 Picea sitchensis | reverse complement strand
TCTTTCCTGTGAACAAAGTGCATTTTGAGGATCAAGGTTTAAGGTTTCTTCTTCTAGTTTCATATCTTCTTCTCTAATCGGTTTCATAGGAGTACTAGAACATTGAAGACGATTTTCATCGCTTAAGTGTTCTTCAATGACTGATTTTAAATGTTGATCAGAGCATGAGTTACAAGAATGAGGGTATTCACTTTGAGCTAGAAACGAATCTTCTTCCATACTGGTTGTAGACTGAAAATTCAATGATTCAGAGGAAAAACTAATTTGGTTGTCATTAAGAATCTGGTCAATAGATTCTACCTCCATATCTTGTTCAACATTGTCAGAAGGATTCTTCTCTTCTTGCGAAGAAGATTGTTCTTGCAGTTGAGTGATAGGATTTGCAATTGGTTCTTCATTTTTGATTGAATATGACTGGATGGAAGGGATGGAAGCATCATAGAAGATATTTAATGCAAATGAGATGTCATCGAGATTAAATTTACAGAGGATATGATAGACTCTTGTCAAAAAGTCTTCTGAAGATGAATCACCATTGATTAACGAAGTATGAAATTCTTCACATAATTGATCGAAATCATAAATTTCAAGAGAATCTGGAAACTCATCTACAAATTGAAACCAATAAAAAATGTGACATGCTGGAAAGGATTCAAACCAATGTTTAATCCGAACTCTAAAAGTAAAAGCGAAAAGTTTGCATAATTATATTAGTATTTCCTAAGGAAAGGGAATACATTCCCCCTCAAGCTATTATTTGGGACAAAACTTTCATGACTCTTTGGAATGGAGTTAGCCATGCACCCATAGTATTCATTTATTCTGGGCAAGAGCAATTCTTGCTTTATATTTCACTCATCAGGGAAACCACATTGTACCTATAACGATACTCTTACATCATACATGTGCATCACTTGCACGTTTAAAATCATTCATACCTAACTGGTATTAATATCAGGATTCATATTAGGAAGCTCCACAATGCATTAAACCCATGCACTCAAGCATAATTAAACACAGATAAGTATTCATCATGCTAGCTTATTGCTTGCACCTTTTCCATGTCATTCAACCACATGGACATATCAGGCTTCTATATCCTTTTCCCAAGGATCTTCCAATCGTCCTTATGATCATTTATACACATTCATGTATAAGTAGGTGCATCTCTTGCACCTTTTTACCTCGTGCATTCACTTGATAGTTTAATTTCATCATCAGTGTCCTTTAGTTTGAGATTTCAATCACTTACAGGACTAATCTCACAGTTATATCTCGTATTGATGTTTCCTTCTCTCAAGGAAATAACCAACCAGGGTCACTTTCCTCTTTATGCGACAACATCTAGCAAGAAAACATTCTTGCCTCAGTGTCCATAGGGTTTTACCCATCTCACTCTTCTCTGGTCATGAGGAGTTATATACTTTGATTTTAATATAAAACAGTAACTATAACTGCGAGGGATCCTACCTGATCCTATCATATTCCTTTAAGCCCACAAAGGTATTAACCATTATATAATCTGCCATCATCGGTGCCTGAAGTTCCAACTGTTCATGCTCAGAAGCAGTGTTATGAACACCAGGTCATTCATCCTTCAGGCTTCAACTTCTTTTTATAGAACCCTGACACCTTCAGCTATCCACATTCAAGTCTTATTATAAATGTTAATTAGCATATCCCTACTCCGGTAAGAGTATTTATCACTTTGACAAGGGATAAATAAATTCTTTTGCTGAGATTCAATAAGAATTCCAAAAATCACAAGTTCAATCTGCAGTCCTCTCCTCAAGGAGTAAATGCAAATAACAATATATCCTTACACAACTCGTACATGATCCCAAGAAGGCCAAGTGTTGTAACCATGCTCTGATACTAATTTGTAAAACACCCACGGTGGGGTGTAAAAAGTTTTTCTTTTCTTAATGGACAGATTCTCCGTCCAGGATTTCTAATTTGGAAAGTCTGGGACTCATCCCAACCCTCCGATCAAGATTCTCTGGTTCTCTAAGTCAAATGGGACTATGAGACCTTGATAGTCTCACCTCTTAATAAAATATAGGCCCTTTTGGCCTCTGGTGCAGGTCTTATGATACCTGCAAACTTCTCCTTCGTGTTTCAGTGAAGTCTCAGCGTTGGCGTTAGCCCCTTTTCTCTTGGCGACCATTGCATATGAATATGGGTTACGACCGAATGCCAATTACACAATTATGGGTGCGACCAAGAGTGGTTTGGAACCAAACTACTTTTCACCCCACAATTCAACACGAGCCACCACGTGCCCTTTTGTCAATACCATGGTCTCAATTGCGGCCCACCCTCAACTTTTTAAAGTTTGAACACCTTCTATCCCTGCAATGCGACGTGACCATTGATCTCATGATCTTGACGATACTTATAAAATGACGACTCAGAAGTATCCCTTTTGAACCTATGGATCAGATCTAACCCTTTAAAATCAACGGACATGATTTGTTTCCCGATTCGGGTTTAAGAGTTTTCAACTCTCAAATATTTAGCTTTCTCTGTATGAAAATATTATGAAATGGAAGATCTACTGACACTTTTCCCTTTAGATGTGCAGCTATGATCTTCTCCACGAGATCGGCCTTCGGAGTTTCAATTCTCAAACTTTCATTTATTTCGAAGTGATTTTTCCGAAATGGCAAATCGTTTGCCACGCGTCCTCCCAATCCAACGGTTCTTCTTCTACTTCAGGACTTTGTCCCTTTCATCCAGATCAATGGTCCTTTGGCTCTCTTCTCAATCAATGATCGAGATCTCCTTTGGGTCTCTAGACTTCTGAGATCTCAAATCTCAAACTTCACTTCCCCTCGAAGTAAGAAGATTCTTGTTGCATCTCCACTTGAATCAGATGGTTGAGGCTTGCTTCGGGTCTTTACTCAAAATATACAGATTTTGTGCCACCTGTCGTCTTGATATTATTTCTATTAATTACGTCAGGATTCTACCCAAAATCCACCAATCTACGCCACGTCACTTCTGGGTCAGACAGTCAAGATTCACCTCGAACAATCCAATGCTTCAGATTTACTTCAGACTATCTAACAACTGAGATCTACTTCGGATGATCAGATGGCTAAGATTTACTTTGCCTCTCCAAACTTCAAGAGTCTCAAATATCAACTGAAAACTCTCGAACAGATTTCTCTGGATTCCACGATCCATCGCCATGTGTCCCTCTGGATTTGGCGGTCAAGATTGACTTCGGGTCTTCGGGGTTTAGGAATCTCAATTCTCAACTGAAACCCCGGTGCGATTCACTCGGAGCTCATGATGTACTAACGCATGTCCTCTCTAAATAAACGAACCTCGTCCCCTTAGAGACTTCAGCCTTCAGAGATACCAGATCTCAGTTTTCCTCACTCTCTGTTTCTCCCAGAATGGTTTTACCCAGACTCCGCGATCTGATGACATGTTTCCTCCCACAGATCGATCGTATCCAGCTTCTTCAGTTGTTCAAGCTTCGACAATTTCAAACTCTTCTTCTTCACGTTCTCTCGAAGTGCTTCCACCCAAAGTTCACGATCTGTCGCCACACACCCTTCTAGCAATCAAAGGTCATGGTTTACTTCACGATTTCATCCTTCATGAGTTTCTACCTTTCCACACTCACCTTCTCTCGAAAGTATTTCACCTAGAGTTCGTGATCTATCGACTTGTGTCTCCCACGAATCAACGGATACAGAGCACTTCAGGGATTTGAGCTTTAAGAATATCAATGTGCTCACCAACACAAACCTCTAGAGTGTAATCCTCCAGGAGTGCTAGATCTTTGGACATGCATCCCCTAATATCAATGGTCAGAATGAACTTCGTAACTTCATCCTTCGGGAGTTCTCGCTTCACACAATCCATTTTCCTCCGGAGCACTAAACCTCCAAAGCAAAGGATCTGGTGCCATGTGTCTCCCAGAACCAACAGCTAGGATGGACTTCAACACTTTGGGACTTCAGGAGGTTGACTCACTCCTCGATTGAAACTCCCAGAGTTGGTCAACGTTAGACTGATTACCTCATAAATCTTATGGTCAGGATGGATCCCGGGCATCCTCAGATCTAAGGTCCAGATTAACTTCGGGACTTCGGGACTTCAGGGATTTTACTTCCCTTACGATGAAATTTCTCAATTCGCCAAACTTGTGAAGTCCGAAGGACTCAAGGGATTAACTCTCACACTCCTTCCCATATCCAATGGTCACAAGAGACCTTGGCTCTTCCCGAATAGTTCTCGTTCGTTCATCTTCTGAACAAAGGAACCTTCCCTTTCGATACTTCAATATTGCTATTATTCCTGAGATTTCTTGGCTCTGAAAGGCTTAAGAGTTTTGTGCTCTGTCTCTTGAACGTAACACTTGGAATAATTCTTCCGCACACCCCTTACGCTCATTCCTTAATCTCTAGAACTTAAGTGATTCTCGATCCTTTCTTGCCTCACAGAGAGTATGTGCATACATGCACTATCTCTCCTAAGATTTAACAAAATCCTTCCTCCAAGGGATTCATAACGACTAGGAGGGTCAACATGCATACATTGTTGCACGAAATTGCATGTAGCCAGTGCTCCCCATGTGTATTGAGAAAAGGGACTAACCGCCTCTCGTGGATCCTTGAATTTTGGCAGTGATCATTTTACCAATCACCCGTGAGTTTTGGTCTAACAGCAGCTGTACTACCACTAAAATGGTATCAGAGCTAGAGGTCACGAGTTTGATACACACTTTGCTCATGCTGAGGGGGATATTGTTGCATGAAATTGCAAGTAGTCAGCGCTCCTCGCGTGTATCGTGAAAAGGGACTAACCACCTCTCGTGGATCCTTGAAGTCTGGTGGTGATGAGTTTACCAATCACCTATGGGTTTTGGTCTAATGGAAACCGTACTACCGTTGAAATATTGCTGGCATGTTTACAGGCAGAGTGTGCTTGTCATTGATGGCAAGATTAGAGTGTGCATCAATGGAAAAACAGGACCAACGTAAGCTCAGGTGAAGAAGAAAACAGCATGCAGAGATCAAAGCTCAGGAGAGATAGCGTTCTCAGAAACGCAAACGATACCCAAAGTCATCTGGACTCGCAGAGCCCTTTACACTTAGAAATTCTTCCAAGTTGGGAGGAAGCATCTGCTCAGGAGGAGGAGCGACAGTCACTATCAAATCTGAGTGTGAGGACCGATCGTCATTGGATCCAAAAGAACGTGCACAAAATTTAAAGTGAGAGGTGAAGTGGACTTACAAAGTCCTGAAACCAGCAGGGTCTGTCCATCGTCAAGGAGGATATGTGGCAGCAGATTCTCTACATCGTAGAATTGTGAATTAGAAGAATGGAGGTGAGCAGTCCTCCAACTTCACGAAATGCAAAATCCTAAAATGATCTGGACCGTCGGATCACAGATGATCATGGACGTTGATTTGGCACCCGTGGATATCGGGAAATTAGGAATCGGGAGAATAGAGTTGAGCCATCCTCCAACTCTGTGAAATGTAAAATCATGATAAGATCTGGACCATTGGATCGAGGATTGATCTGTACCATTGGATTGAGGAATGTCATGGGTCATTGGATGCAGAGGACACATGGTGAGAGACCAACATTTCCTTGACTGGAAAGTCAAAGAAAGGAGGTGATCTAACCTTTGAAATCATGAAATGAGGAACCATGACTTAATCTAAGCTGTCAATCAAAGGGAGAGCATGGACTGTTGATCTGGAGTATTTTGTACTTTCACGAGTTGGGATTTTCGAGGCAATTCATAGCAAGAAATCATGATATGCAAATTCACAAAGAACCTTTTTGCTTGGCCCTTGGTCATAGTTGGAGGTCACATCGTCGAGGGATTAATGGAAGACCTAGAACATCGATAGGCTCCACATCAGAGATCGTGAAATCATGAAATTCCTTTTCGAATAGGGTTGTGGTCACAACCAGTGGTCACATCAGCAGAAGATTGGGGAAGGAGCTAGCAACGCTAGGCTCCATTTTGGAGTTTTGCGAGTTGGGAAGATCGAGGTAACTCGTAGCTGGATATCCAGGAACACAAAATCATGAAACAAATGTTGGATAGGCATATGGTCACTGTCGATGGTCACATGAAAAGAAGGGGATTAGCCAAAAAATCTAGCACCCGCTGTGTAGATTTCTTAGAGAAGGAAAAGGCGCCAAGGGATGAACGCGTGAAGATTTTCTCAGTAACTACCAGAATGAAGTGACTGCATCTTTCAGAGAATTTGAGGAGCTACAGGGTGACTACCAAAGGAGTTGAAGAGTCTCGAGGTAACTGCCAGTGTAGTGTAGATTCATCATAGAGGCAATTGATAGATGGAAAAGAATCGAAGAATGTTACAGCCATTGAAGCCAAAGAATCTCAACATAATAACCAGTGATGATGAATGCATGAAGCTAACCTCTAGAGAAGAAAGATGAAGAGTTTCCATGATGATTAGGAGATGACTTGACGAGAGGAAAGGATGCAAAATAAAGAAGTGAAGTAATTCTATGGTCAACCTATGTAGAAAGGAAAAAAAAGCTGCAATGAACGACCCATACGAAGAACAATGATGCAGTGAAGAGTATGCAGTGGCATAGCGCATGAAGAATGAAGAAGGTGCACAGAGACTATAAAAATGAAGAACAGAGAAGAGATGTGTGTTGCTATTGATATTGGTTCATGCAAGAAGAAACATGTTGTGTGCAGGAGCTGAAACACACAGAAGAGGCGTAGCACATAGACTAGAAATAAGATGCAGAGCATAAAGTGCAGAAGAAGAAAGGAACAGAGATGCATATTTGAGATAGTAAAAGAAATCTGAGGTGCGCATGCAGAGATAGAGAATAAGATCAGAAATATAAAGAAGATGCGAGAAGAGAGACACTAATGCAGACAGAGAAGAGCAGTGTAGCAGAACAATGAAGTGACTGGTAAGCCATTGATAAACATTGTCTCACTATAATAGATTACAACAAGCAAGGATTTATATTTCAAGGTGGTAGGGAGGTGCTAGGGAGGATTTTTTTCCTCTGAGTTTTAAGTGGGTGCTTGAACACAGGGAGTTGTAGCTTCCATCTGGTTGCAGCCAGAAAAACCAGGGTGGCAGGGTGGTGCAAGGGAGAAATATTGTTCTCTCTTATGCAGGTTGGTGCCTGTGTAACTGGAAGTTGGTGCTTCCATCCAGTTGGTGCTAAAACACTTAGGGAGTTGGTGCTTCCTTCTAGTGGATGCTAGAGAAACCAAAGAGTTGGTGCTCTCAGCAAGTTACAACTTGGAAAATAGAGGTGGTAACCTCAAAGGGAATTATTGGAAATATTGTCATTGATGTCAACAATTGAAGTGATGATGAAAAAATAGTGTGCAGAGATCGAAAGAGCGAACAGGAGAAGCGAATAATCAAAAGATCAAAGCTCAAAAGGAATAGCACATTGCACAGAGAGGAAATCTGTGACTATTGTTGATCATGATAGGATCAACAATGATTCAATGATCAAAATCTCTGAAGGAAGAGAAAATTGTAGATATGTCATCAGGATTAGTGAAAATACTGAACAATTGATCAATGCATAGAAAATGTGATAAGCCACAACACTCATACAATCAAATAATTGATGACCCTGATTGTCTCATGTAACGGGATTTATCCCACACTAGAAGCATGAACAAACACATATAGGTTTATATACACAAGTCTCTCCATATATTATCGACGCGTAGTGCAAAGGTATGGTGGAGGCTCTAAGTTTTTGGACTCCATGAGAAGCTCACCATCCTAGAGCCCAGGACGACCTATCAAGCCCCCTACCTTTTGGTCAAAGTGAGAATGAATGTTGATCTGATAATGAAGGATCTCGACCGTTAGATTTGGGATAATTTGCATGGAGGTTAGTTGTGAGTTCCTTCGGAACTATGGAATCAAAGGATTTAGAGTGTTGAGGAGTCAAGGATCTCGAACTCACACAGTTTGAAATTCTGAAGAGATCCTAGTCGTCGGTTGGAAGGTGGGCACATGGCATAAGATCAACAATTCGGGGATTCCTGATTCAGAGAATCAATGACGAGAGTTGTTCAAAACCCCGAAATCCGAAGCTCCGAAGTCAAGGAGGAAGGCACGTATCAAGGTCCACGTCATCTTGAGTGATGTCAATGATAGACCACGTCAACAAGGACACATGGCTCAGTCAGAAAGTGACAAGTGTCAAGTTGAAATTGGAATTTTAGGCACATGTAAGTCACGAATCAGAGTGACACATGGAAACTACTTGGCACGTGCCAAGTCATCAAGTGATGTCAGGGAGTTTACGTCACTCCAGGAGTCTTACTTTGGGATATTTCACCACTAGCAAATACTCTAAAGTTCGGAAGTCCCGAAGGTCGAAATTCTGAAATACACATGAGATTATGGACACGCATCATTTATTTAGAGTATTTATTAAGACTGGAAGACATGAAGTACGAAGTCACAAAGTCCCGAATGTCGAAGTCCCAAACACCAAAATTGTGAAAGGGACAAGCATCAGTAGATTGACAGCTTCTGAGATTTGACATGCTATAAGTCACGAAAACCCAAAGGGAAAGTGTCGAAATTACGACAACCATCCATCTCAGTGGGTAATGTGAGTCGTCTGATTTGACTGACAATTTCATGATCGGGAATTCTGAAATATTGGAAGTTATGAAGACCCGTAGGTTGAAGTTCCAAAACTTCGACAACTGTCCATATCAGTTGAAGATCGAATCGTAATCATTGAAGTTGATAAACATGATTAAGTCATGGTCGTTGGATTAAATAATAAAATAAGTAATATGAGTCATCCGATCATTTCGGGGATATCGTATTCGAGAGTTTTGGTATGTTAGAAGAAACAAAGTCCTGAAGGAAAAATAACCCAAAATCCCATAAGCCGCTCATTTCAGCGAGTAATTAAATCTTGACCATTGATTTTAAGGAAGTGCTCAAGCACTCATTTGGTCTAATTGCCTAAGGTTGAGGTCATCGATGTTGGTCATATGGTAAAAAGGTTTAAAGGGGAAGAATGTAAGTCGCTTAGTTGGTAAGCCAGTGGTTCTATAAAGCTCGGTCATATGAAATGGATTGAAGGAAGCACCTCCGTAGAATTCGGTTCCTATGAAAATAATAGAGTTTTGAGATCGAGTTTAAAGGATGAAATTGATCCATATCTGTGATCAATTTATGAAGAGTCTGCATGCTAAAAATAATTAAACAATAGTTAATGATTATGGTTTAGCTAATTGAAGAGGTGTGATGGTCGAAATGAAGGGACAAAGTTGTGTCACACTCACACCATTTGAAGAGTATATAATCATGGAGGAGTGGGAGAACAAAGTGTCTCTGCAGTCCAAATCAAAAGATCAATAACTGAAGTAGATTCCAAGTGTTAGCGATCAAAATGTCTCTTTTATATTTTGAAGCACCTTCATCAATTTTTATTAGAATTGTTAAAATCCTTAGGTAATACCTTAGTTTTGACAATTCTTCATTGAGTCTTAATAAAATTCTATTAGTTTCTTGCCCAGAAACCCTATGATTGTTGATCTCTAGCTTTTTTTCCCAAGAGAATTTAACTCAAATTTATAAATGGTATAAATTCGTTTACAAAACTCTGAAACCAGACAAAAAGCCGGAATAGTGCTAGAACCAGGTCGGATCAGATCTTACAATTAAAACAAAGCTGCCATGGAACAAAGTGGTCGATATACGAGTCAAATAACTATCACAGAGATCACAAAGAGAAACTGAAGCTTTCAATACACCTCTTGTTCAGTCAAAACGCCCATTAAAGTAAAGTTGTCGCTACGGCTAACAAAGCCTGCCTCCGTCGCCATACAAATGGACAGATACAAGAAGAAATCAAGGCTCTCTGAGCTCTTCTTCTGTGTAACGAACTTGAATTTATAGCTCGAAGAGATTGAAGGAGGAGATCGGGCTCTCCTGTCCATTGTCACAGTGGTAAATTGAGAGCCTGCCGACCACTTGACTTAGAGCTCTCTTAGAGAGAGCATCCGCCTCGGAATTGAACGATCTGGGGAGATGGCGGAAGGAGATGTCAGTGAAGAATAGAGCCAGCTGTTGTGTTTTTTGTTTCCAACCTTCCACGTGGATGGACTGGAGATTTCATTTATGATTAATCCATTCAATGATAACTTTCGAGTTGCCTATGACCTGTAGGTGATTTAGGGACCAAAAGGATGCAAGCGTAAGTGTAGCCCATAAGCCCAAGAGCTCGGCTTTGGTGTTTGTACCCCTACCACAATTTAGAAACCACTTGGTAGTCCTCTCCTGTTATTGGATAAATCCGTAAGTGCGGACACAAACCGATCTCCCTAGATCCACCTGGATCTAGAACAAAACAGGACATAATAGGACGCTTTCCTTAAGTTTTAAATATTGAATTTACTAAGAGGCAAGAATAAGTAACATACCTTATGTCGCTTCCTATAGTCTTTGTTGCTCCAGCCCGGCTCCAGTGCTCTGTGTAGTCAATATCAAAACAAAACAAACCAAAGGTGATGGCAATGTAAACTCAATATGGAAATACAATGCTGATCCAAAGGAATCATACAATAAAACACAACAAGCTTTATAGGAAAGAATCATATTACTATATCATATTAAATGTGAAGAGATTACAACCATGGCCTTGATGCCGTAACGTCCCTTCCAACTCTCCTTCATCCCCACACTTGCCCTGCTTTCTCAAAGGTTCTAGAACCATGGAGTCGATGGCTACTCTGATCTATATCTTGACCAAGAAAATCTCAAAGCCACTCCAATAGGCTAATATGTTCAGAAGCCAAAGAACCACAGCCAAGAACCCTTTCTCCCAGGAGGCTCCTCTCCTTTTATAGGAAGATAAGGTGAGGAGGTTGGATGATCCCACTAAATCTGTGGCGAGTAAGATTCAAACCATTAGGATGCCACCTCACCTTAGAAGCTTCTCCTTCTAGAAAGTCCGAGCAGTACACATTTTCCCGATCATAAGGAATGTTAGCACCCTAGCTATATAGCAACCCGAGGAAAGTCCGCACCCTGGCTAAATAGCAACCTGCGAGAATTTGTCATTATCACACCCTGCCTATATAGCAACCTGCGAGAATCCCTTTTATAAGGTTTTACATAGGAAAATGCAACTTCTTTTCGGGGAAAAGTTCTTCTTCCCTTCTCTGCCAGAACTTCGAATACTGTATTCTCACGAAGGTACGGATAGAGTTTACATCATTCTTGATCAAGACTGAAAATAATGTGTAAGAGCCCCCAAAGTAGAAGTTAGAGCAGTGATAGCTGAAATACTTTGTCAGTGTGTGTAGGGAACAAGGAGCGATTCGGAAACACACTTAACAAACAAAATCTGATTACAATAATATATCTGTATCTGAGGTAGGCATTCCCATACTTTCGGAAATACAAATGAATCAAAGCATAAATGCCAATATACAAACATCCATGTCAAGTAAGACAAGGTCCTTTAGCCTGGAAACATACTGCTGTGGATCTATGCCATTATGACTCAAATCTAGACATAGCCACCAAAAATGCACTTTGTGGATCTATGTGTTAAAGACTCAAATTTGGACATAGCCGCAGTGGACATACAATGTGGATCTATACCTTGTTTTGAATATACTCCAACCTAGATCTATCGAGAGAAAAATATTCGGGGTCTTCATCTCTATCACTCTATAGATACTGAATCTATCCATGTGAATACATGTGTTGAAGTCGAACATGGGTAGAAACCACTTGATTACCCGGTCATTAGTGTATATCGTTAACAAAGTCTGCGAGGAAATCACCATTAATGTCAATGTCTCCCCAGGAATTGCTTTAGTACAATAGCGAATGTGAATTAATGGTTGATTGACACTTTCGTCGGAATCTCTCTAGTCGGTCAATAATGAAAATATGCTATGTGAGGGAAACTGCCATTGGGCATGCAAGTTCAAAGTACCAATTAGTTTCTAAGTATAATTCCTAGATAATGGGTTGAGTACATTGGAAAAGACTCATCACAGGAGGGCCTTAATTTATACCACATAAATGATGTGAAACAAGTAACAAGATTTGATGTAGATCCAAGTAACAAGTGATTTAGAATGCATTTCGAGGGGATTGTCGACACAATAGAAGGATTAAAGGCTGCTTGAGGAAATGGCGGCCTTAGAAGGATTTTCGGGTTGGGCATCTCTTTGAACATGTGTGACACAACAACTGTCTTGAAACGTGACTCTCAACAACAAGGATCATGAGACCAATTTATGAGAAAATCTTACCCATAGGAGTATGATCAAGAGACAAGTGGATTTTTCCAACCTAAACACAAGGCAAGTGAAAGGGTGTCAATGTTCAAAAGTGACTCTTATCCACAGAATATGGGTTTAGATACATTTCTTTCCC
Organism: Picea sitchensis; assembly: GCA_010110895.2. Lineage (NCBI taxonomy): Eukaryota > Viridiplantae > Streptophyta > Pinopsida > Pinales > Pinaceae > Picea > Picea sitchensis. Next base: position 22,591 of record SNQJ01S0132625.1, on the reverse strand, counting down.
AATTTTCCCCACCATTTACAGCAGTACCTCTTTATTTTTACACAAGCTTGAGGATAACATAGCCTTGTCAATTTAAGCTCATCCTTGGATGAGTCCTTCAGATTATATTTAACGAACTGGGAAAGTGGATTCGGTCCCATTACGGGTTTGTCAATGTTTGTTTAGCGAGTCGAGAGATAGAAAACTTCGGGAGTTTTCATGTGTGAAGTCTGAAAAACACTTAAGAAATCTTCCCATATAGGTCTTTCAATGTTTGTTTTATGAGTCCAAAGAAAGAAAAACTCAAAGGTTTTTCAAGATTTATAGAGTCTGCAAAACACTTAAAGATAACTCTCTCGGTTCCTTTTTCTAGTATATAGTAGTCCAACGAGACGAAAAAGGAAGGGTTAAATCTCAGCTCTGAAAGGACAGTAGCCTCTCAAATGTCTACTATACTGTGAAAATAGCAAGATCGCTCGGCAATCTTTCATATTTAGAAAGTCTGAAAGAGATTAAAGAAAGGAACTCTAGGGGTTCCTTTTCATATAACCTTCACGAGTCAGTGATAAAAGTATACCGGTTACATTCTCATTGATTCTGTGAGCGAAAGAACAAAGACTCGGCTTCGAGTTGTTTTCATTTTACATAGGCTTTGAAAACCGTAATATGTGGGATAGATTTTATTTTTACACAAGCTTAAAACTAAACAAAACTATGCTTGGACCTAGTTTCATTTTACACAAGCTTGAACTGTAGTATATACTTGAGGTAAGTGGTTTCATTTACACAAGCTTGAACTATAGAAACTATGCTTGTACTTCCCAATGCACAACACATGGATGGTTGGTACTTATCCCCGACTTAAGAAGCTAGAAGCAAGCAATGAAGTCCGGTGAGTCAAATGCTAAGCTATTTCATCCAAGCTGCAAAGGAGAATGAAATGAAGCTTCAAATACTAGGCAAAGGACTTGACTCAAACAGAGAAGGGGAAAACTATTTCATTTTTAACAAGAAAACGACGAGAAGAAAGAACTATGCTCGTAAGCTCATTTCATTTTAACGAGGTTATTCTGAGAGGCATAAAAACTATCCTAAATGAAATCAAGTTTCAATCCCTAGACCTCTGTTTCATTTTGAGGTTGTCTACGAGCATAAAAACATCTCGAAACCTCTATTCTAATGATCATGGTTAGGACAATGCTGGAGATGACACCATGTCAAGGGACAAAACTCAGTCATGTGGCTTCCAAGGGGTCTTCGCTGGAAGGTAGAAACACACTCTAGAAGGACACCATGTGAGGGTCCACGACGAGGGAAGTAAAGAGATCATGCTCTAACAAACCTTCTCCCGAGAAGAGAGATCACGTGTCAACTCTGGATCTAAATTACCAAGTTGAAGTTAGATCTATGGTGACAACGCCACATAATTTACGTAAGCGAGAGGTGATAAGTCGGCATACGGAGAACCGACCGAGGGGGGAGGCAATCCCGGTAGGGTCAATGAATGAAAGTTGATCAACAGTCACAACTTCTCCGCCGACGAAGAAGATGTCCACACACGAAAAAGAGTAGACACAATAGCTTTCGCTAGCACTTAGACATAATCTCGACCAAGGAGTAAAGAAAATCCAAAGGAATCGGACTACCATGATGTCAATAAAGACGGTTTCCCTCCCAAAGTTATAGGAGGCTGAGGGAGGATCCCTAAAGGTCGACTAGTTCTTATGTTAAAAGCCCAGCGTTCTATGTAGCGGCACAGAAGTGAAGGACAACGGCTAATGTTGCCAAGCAATAGAGTTAAATACTAGCGGATAGACCTTCATCTATGTTTTGAAGTAGCGTCCGACCAATGTACTATAATCGGAAGGTGTGTAAGAAGGAGGTCCAGTTAACATCATCAAAATGGATGGCCTCATTGCGCTTGGAATTCTGAAGAAGGAGGAATACCTGACACGGTAGAAGTTTGTAGCAGAAGAACATAGAAAATTATCGGGTTTACTCTGGCGGGAAGTACGGATCGATCGATAGAGTCTGAATCGACCGCTTAGGTTTTCTAAATCACTCCAAGGGAGAATAGAGTGCGATGATAGGTGGAACCCGGTCGACCAGCAGGTTTCCACTCTGGAGGTAAATTTGACGAGACAAGTCAACCACTTTATCCAACTGGTTCAACTAAGGGCTTGACCATATTGACGACATGATCGACCGGATTGACTGGTGAAGGGAGCGGAGTGATCATTCCATCAACTTCTGGTGGGTTGAAGAGAAAACACGATAGCATTTGGGGTTGTGAAGCAGTCATGTCTTCCGGTAATTTAGAGCTTCATCCATACAAGGGAAAAGGTGAGTGAGATGACTCCCTTTGCATAACATGCAGAAGAACTTGACTCTGCGCCTTTAACCGCCGTATCATATTTGGTTGGCGGGGGTCATGCGATTATGTTGATTCTTTGACATGGAGTTGGCGAAGGTTGTATGAACCATGCTTCTCTTAGGTGAGCCGGGGCAATCTTTAAGAAGATGACTACCCTTACAATTCTTGCAAGGGTACTTGGGCTTCTGAGTTGTTTGGGTGATCTTGACATCATCAACCTCTCAATACGGTGCGATGCTTGGTTGTTGCGCTATGTTTTGGCAGTGGATTTAGAAGTTTGGATCTTGCTTAATTTCTTCTTCTTTATTCTTCCTTTCTTCTTCTTCTTATTCACGAGTTACTAGCGAACTTTCACCCAGCGAAGAAGATGAAACGGAAGGTGACATTACAATTGAAGAAGACCTGCACTGGTGAGGAAGGTGAAGGATCAATATGAGTTTGATGCTCTTGGGGGTAAGTGTTTGTGACTGAAGCACTTACTGCATGTGGGATTACCTGAGTGGAAAAAAAAAACCACACCGACAATCCAAATGTGAACGGAAGGCTCAGAGTGGCGATGTGAGGAGGGCCAATGTTCCCATAAGAAGGAAAAAAAACAAAAAAAAAAAAAAAAAAAGGTTCCTTCATTGGTCATTTACCGGGGCCCGGCGCCATTAAATAAATATCCAATCTAGGTTCCTCTAAGGAAAACAACGCTACGCTAAAATCTAGGAAACAAGCAAACAAACAAGACCTTCTCACAATGTGACGCTAGTTGGTGTGATGAAATCCAACGTCGCGGGAACAAGTAAGAAGAAATTTTGAGATGAAGCAGTGGGGAAAAGTTACGTTAGCTGACACATAGCGGACTTTTGGTGCAAGCTCCCACATATGTCGTGTTATACCCTCCAGGAGCCCCGAGTGGAGTTTGTAGCGATGATTCTCGGTACCGTGAAGACTTACCCCCTCCACAGTCACCTGTATAAGAACCTAGAAAGATAGGCCACTAAGGTTACCCGCCACTACAGTGATACACAGGAAACGGTCGGCAGTCGATCCACGCGCGTAAAGCTGAGGTATCTAGCCAGCGAAATATCAGCAATTTCCTCATCATTGTGGGCAGCACCTCTCGGCGACTCCCTGTCTGGCATAATCTACACTAAGACCGACCAGCGGTGAGTAACTCTGCCAGGTCTCAATCACGACCTAGTGTGACCCTTGTGTTAGAAGGGCTTCCCGAGGACAAAATGTAATAAGTGGATTTAGCAGCTCCCTAACTCAAGATTCTATGTTTGTTTGCAGCTTTGGAAAGTTATCTGCACCTATTCCAAAGCCCTACAACTAATCTAATGCTGGGTTTGCTACGGAAAAGATAAAAATGTCACAATCAATTTTATATGGCGCTTTATTTGATGGCTTTGTACTCAAAGGAAGATGGTGTGTGGACAATATGGTGTTTTGACCGACTCGAAAAATTATGCAAAGATATGATACAATCTTTTCATTTCCAGTAAATCTATACTCTGAGATAACATTTATCATTCCCATATGCTTAGTGTCCAAAAATATATTAAACTCATCAATATCAAATGCAAGGTTTACTCTTCAAATGCAAGGATGCCCAATCTAATATAAAGCAAGAAATTAAATCTTTTTGTTTCAAAATTTCACTACAAAACAATAATGAACTTTCTTGCTGTTAAAACAATGAAACCCAAATAGAAGTTTTTCTTTTAAAGCGAACTATTAGGAAGAAATCTGATCTTTCTAGAAACAATTCTAAAGAAAACACACTTTGTAGTGAAGACCTCAAAGCAAGAGACTAATTAATCCTTCAAGAAACAAACAAGTAAAGAAATTGGCTAAAACAGCTCAAAGGACCTAATAGAAACCTTCTCATGAGGCTCCTCTCAGCACATAAGTTGAAGATGATATGGTGAGGAGGTTAGAATGATCCACTAAATCATGATAAGGTGAGGAGGTTAGGATGATCCCACTAAATCATGAAAGCGAGTAAGATCCAAACCATTCGGATTCCACCTCACCATAGAAGCTTCTCCTTCTAGAAAATTCGAGAAACCGTACGTTTTTCCCACGTGCTGGAATGTTCGCACCCTAGCTATATAGCAACCTGCGAACTGTTCGCACACTGGCTATAGTGCAACCTGCGAGAATTGATCATTCTCGCACCCTGCCTATGTAGAAACCTGCGAGAATCCCTTTTTATAAGGTTTTTACATAGGAAAATGCAACTTCTTTTCTCAGGAAAAGTTCTTCTTCCTTCTCTCTTCAGGAACTCAGGCCACTGTGACCCCTCTGAAGGTAACAGATAGGTTTACATCATTAACGATCATAGGGACGACGAAAATAATGTGTAACATCTCCGGGTGAGATTTGAAAGTACCTCCAGCACCACAACATAAACCAGAAGTCTAAGCCGCTTCGTCAAAACAAGCCACAGAGTAACCTTCAGGCAAGAAAGAATCCACTGCTTTGAAAGGAAGAAACTTGATTGTAGACAGTTGCCAATGGAAAGAGGCTAGAGTTCTGTAACAGACTGCCTGTAGGGAAGGGGAGGCATCCTCGAAAAGAGCCTTGTTGCGCTCTAACCAAATATGCCAACAAATGAAGACTGCCAGAGTAGGGGGCGTAGCTTGGACGGATAACCAGGAGGAGAAACATTCAGTCAAGGTGGCGCCGGTCCAGTGAAAGGGGAGGGAGAAAAACTGCATAATGCGTTTCCAGATATCTTGAGCAAAAGTACAGTGAATAAGCATGTGATGAATGTCCTCCGAGGCTCTGCAGCAAAGAACACAAAAGCCAGGACCCTGCCAACCTTTTCTACGTAACATCTCCCAGGTGAGGAGTTTATCTCTAGCACAAAGCCAAAAAAATAATTTATGCTTAAGGGGGAGCGGCCAAGTCCATAAACGACGGAGCCACATAGGCTGGGCAACGACCTCTCTATCTGGCAGGAGAGCAACATAAACATTCTTGGCTACAACATTGCCAGACCCATCGCCCCTGGCCTAGGTAAGGGAATCCCGAGCGTTAGAGAGGGAGAGGCCTGAGCACTTTAAGGCTACCGTAAAAGAATCCAACTCCAGGGCTATGGGCCCGCGAAGTGCCAGATCGTTGCTATGAAGCCAAAGATCCGAGAGAGGGAAGGCGCGGGTCTCCTCCTTCAACTGAGCAAGCGAAAAAATATTAAGGGAAAGCAGATGTGACCTGAGCTGCAAGGAGAGAATCGATTGATCATCCAAACCAAGGATTTTGTCTCTGCCAAGATTAATTTCTTCACCTAATCCAGGTCTCCAACGGAGCCAGTGAAAGATCACCTGAGAGGAAGAGACCAATCCCCTCCAAAAGGGAGATGCCCAGTTCTGAATAAGATGTGTCTTTTGAAGCCAAAAAGTGAGAGGTTTGGCACCTAAATATTTGTCCTTAATTGTTGATCTCTAGCTTGAATGGTAACAAAGAGCATTTTATTAAAAAGAATGATGTATACACTAGGTGTTTTATTCCTAGATCATTCTAATACTTAAATCATTAAGTTCATATTTTATACACACCTAACACATATGTCGATTCAAGCCTCAGGCTCAAACCACGAATCAAGCTACTAGTCAACATCCAAAGCCATAAATCAAGTCACAAATCGAGCCACAAGTCAAGTCATTTGTCGATTGCAGAGTTTAAAGTTTATCCACCGTCAAACTGCTTCTGTTGTTTGTTCGTATTCTTTCAACAAATTAACATGAATGTTTTATTGGTCATTCGCCGGTCTATAGAAGTTGACAGACATCGTTCAAGTGGGAAAATACTATTCCTTGAGCGATCTGTAGTGGATCGGGAGGTGCTTTTAAACACCCTCTTCTTACCAGGCTTGCACAACATGTTTGAGCAGTTGCAAATGGTTTTGTTTGGCCTTCTACTGGGAGATTTTCAATAGATGCAACAAGTTACATTTTTTGGAAATCGTGGGTGACAAAAAATGGTAAGAAGAAATGAAAGGACTAAAAATTCGAGTCTTCATTTCTCAGAGTTCAAATTCAAGGGTTGTATAAGGCGTTTTCATTAATTTGGACATCTCAATGAAATAATGGTAGTTATTGACAGGTATACTTATCAGTCCATATTTTATTCAAATTACCAGTGACCAACCCAAGTCACGAAGAGGATGATCCTATTTAATACAAGGGACTGAGAGGTTTTTCTCTACACATCAAATGCACAGAGCGTTTAAATGCTAAGTCAAAATTATATAGAGGAAAAAATCACTGAATGGATCTTCTTGCCATAATTCATTAATCATACAAGGAAGGTCGACATTTATAGTATATATGGATCAAGTTCTCATATATTTCCTCCTCTGATAAGAACCACGATGATGCATGAGAAGAGTCGATGGGTTCTGATCACATAAAAAGGTTAGGTAACGCATAAAGCAGAAGGAGAAGCAAAAATGTATGCTCGACACCGTGAAGATGTGAACACTAAATACATATTTCTAATTCTATTGAGAAAACATTGATTATGAAAATCACTGGTGGAGAAATTGGTCCAACAAATTCATACATTTTTAGATGCAAATGCCAAATCTGATACAAGTATCAGATCCCAGATTTTGAGCAACAAATCAGTTCACAAAGACGTCCTTGGCCATCAAAACCAGGACTTTCAGCGGCTTACCACTTACAATTTTATATCTCTAAGCCACCGAAATCACAGACATATGCAAAATGATAGTCTTTTTGCCCAGATCAGATTTCCTTACAGTCAGAGCGCCCAATCAGACTTCCAGGTCCATAACAATTATAAAACATAGAAGATGAATGTCCTTTGTAGATTTTAAGGAAGTTTTAAAGTTAAACTTGGACTCTTATTCAGTTGAAGGAGGAGTAGATTTGGTCAGCTCTAACTTCATCTCCAACCTTCAAAGAAGATGACTCATCAGCAAGTTGCAAAGATGATTCAAGAAGACTTCTTTCTCCTCAAATATATCTCATGTGGTACTTGAAGACTCAAGTTTTAGATGGGATCTAATCCATTAAATATAGGATCTTTTCCTTTCTGTTGTAATTAGATTAATCTCTTTTTGACAGGTAGCTTGAGATCCACTTTCTTGGGATCTGTAACAACTATGTAAAGTCTATTTAAGCCTATTGAAATATGGAAAAAAAGGAGGGGGGTTCGAATTTGGAGAATTTTTCACACTCTGTACTTAAGCTTCTCATTTGCAGACAAATTAATACAAGTTTCTTTTGTAATTATCTGTTCAGATTCACATTTCCCTGTCTATTCTATATTTGCACATGGATGTTAATTCATGTCTATTCTGTTTGTCTAAAGCCTGATAGCTATTATTTTATCTTTGATTTGATGATTTGAATTGAAAATATCATCTACTCATTGTGACTGGCCATTCATATATCTTTATGTGTGAGTCTGCTGGCATAGTAAGAATTTTCCATACATTCACTTAAGTTACAAACCCTCTGAACAGTGATAGTTAAAAGCCTTGTCATCTGGTTATGTTTATGCATGTCTTGAGAGAGAAGATTGGATTTAGTCATCTGAATTGATCCAATTAAGAGAATATTATACACTATTGAGATATTAGTTAAGTTACCAGGATTCTTTGAGCTACAACCTAGAAGAACACCTAGAGTGATAACACCAGGAAGAAAAGCTAAATACCTATTTATTAAGGGTGGTTGGGTGGAGCAAGGGCAAGTTGGTGCCTGTAGAGGGAGTTGATGCTTCCTTGTCAGTTTTAGCTGACTAAACAGGGGGTCGTAGCCTCCTACTAGTTGGTGCTAGTAAACCAGGGTGTGGGTGCATCCTGATCAGTCGGTGTTGATCAAAGAGGTAGTACAAATTCCATCTATGTAACATGTAAAACAATTTTTGCAGTTAATAGAAAAGAGTTTGTGGTTTTCCCATTTGGGTTCCATGATAAAATACTATGTTAAGATTATGTTTACATTAATAAATAAAAATTGATATAATTGTTGTGTCACTAATTCAGCCACCCCCCCTCTTGGTGACAAAATATAATCCTTCAGTTGGTGCTCCTAAGAATGATAATGTACAGAAAATAAAGATTACTTATCATATCAAGAAGAAGAGATTTTTCCCTTTATGGGTTTCCTCATGAAATATCTGTCTTTGTATATTTCATGTGTGTGGTTGATGTTGAATATTCTTTTGCTTACTTCCCTGCATTATTGGGATTGTCATTGAGTGTTCTGTAAAGAGTTTGAAATTGGCATAATTGTTTAAGAACATTAACAACTGATTCACCCCCCCCTCTCAGTTGTCCAACAATTGGTATCAGAGCTGGTTCCTTTTATCTAAGGGTGGATCCTAGAGCTTAAACATGACTAGCCATGAAGGAAATTCAACCAACAAGGCCACTCTATTCAATGGAAAAAACTTTTCCCTCTCGAAAGTCAGGATGAGAACCTACATAATGGCTTTAGGTGCAGATGTTTGGGATGTGGTATATACTGGTTATGTAAAGCCGATTGTACTAGCTAATGAGGATGGCAAGCTAGAATTCAACTTCAACTCTAACGCTATGAATGTTATTCTGAGTACGCTTGCAGAAGCGGAATTTGTAAAAGTTATGCACTTAGAAACTGGTGGGACAAACTCATTAGTAGTTATGAAGGTAATGAGAAGGTAAAGGACGCCAAGCTTCAAAACTATAGAGTACAGTTTGAACAACTAAAGATGAAAGAGGATGAAACTATTGGGAAGTACTTTCTGAGAGTTGAAGAACTAGTGAATGCAATGAAAGCACTTGGTGAAAAAATTGAGGAAGCCTCTTTGGTTTAGAAAATTTTGAGATCTCTGCCAAACAGGTTCAACCCAAAGGTTTCTGCTATAGAAGAACTTAATGATCTAAAATATTTTTCTTTTGATCAACTTCTAGGAACGTTGATTGAATATGAAATGAGGATAGTTAAAGATAAACCCACCTCTATAGAAGCATCTTTTAAAGAAGATAAGAACGAGGATTCTGAAACTGATGAAATTGAAGAAAAAATTGTGAGAAGACTAAAGAAAGGATCAAGCAAGTACCAAGGAAAATTTCCTTTCAAATGTTTTAACTGTGGAAAGATAGGTCACTTTGCATCTAAGTGTCCACACAAGAAACATGATCAGAATTTTGAAGGTGAAAAGAAGTACAAACCCAAGAGATTTGGTAAAAAGAAAAGTTTTTGTGTAAACAATGATGACTCTTCAGAAGACACAGATAGTGACTCTTCTTGTGAAGATAATATTAATGACTTTATGCTTATGGGCAAAGAGGATTATGATAATAAATCACAGGAAGTGATGTTGACGATGAAGAAGCTATGGTTGACTTGGAAGGAGAACTGATCAGTTCTCTAGAAGAAATTGCTAGACTTGGATCTAAGAAGAAGAAAAAAAAAACAATTGTTGATACAGTTCGAGAAAGACAATAAAGAACCCAATGAAGACTTTGCCCTACTAAAAGTGGAATTATAAGAGGCAAAGAAAATAGAAGACATTCTGAAACAACAATTATCAAAAAAGAAGGAAAGATGTGAAGCCTTGGAAGAAAAGGTAGTAAAAACCAGAAAGGAGATGGAGAAGTTTAAAGCATTGTATCTCTAAAATCTTCCGAGTATTAAAGCATCAGAAGGATTAGCCCTCATTCTGAATCAACAAAGGAGTCTAAATTTGAAAACTGGTTTGGGTTATGAAGAAGGATCAAGTAGTGGCCAACGAAGCAGCAAAGAATCCATCAAGTTTGTCAAATCTACATTCATTGACAAAAAAAAATATGGAGAAACAAAGGAAGATAATCAGCCACCAAGGAAGAGTGAAAGAAAAAATAGCAGAACTGAATTTGTAGAACAAAGAAACAATACACCCTCTGCTCAAAGAAATCATCAGCATGGAAGAAATCGACCTTCTCAAAGAAGACAACCATTTTCTAGGTACAAAGGATTCTTCTATGGATATTTTTTTTTTTTTCTAACTTTGGTCACAAAGTTGTAAATTGTTCTTTAAGATTTAGATATGAGCAATCAAAACACTCAAGGAATAGATATCCATCGCAATAGAGAAAGAGACAGTTAAGTAACAAACAACCACAGACTTCAAATCATGTGATGGTTGGGAAAAGGACACAGGTTAATCATAACAATTGTTATGATTCTTTATTCAATGAACCAGAATGTCACACCTGCCATAATTATGGACATAAAGCTACAGACTGTCGCTTAAGGAACTATGAGCCAGATTTGAATCCCTCTGCTGAAAATGTCAAGGTTTGGAAGAAGAAAGAAAATGACAAGTGTGGATTACTATTGTCAGCTCAAAGACAAAATAACCCCTGGTATATTGACAATGGATACTCCAAACATATGAAGGGAGACAAAAGTAAGTTTCTAACTCTAAGTGACAACAAATCAGAAAATGTAACCTTTGGAAATGATGCTCAAGGTAAAATCAAGGGTAAAGGAATGGTGATTCTAAGTAATGGAAAAGGAAAAGCCCAGAATGTAATGCTTGTAGATGTGCTGAAACATAATTTTCTCAGTGTAAGTCAAATGTGTGACAGAGGATGTGAAGTGGTGTTCACCTCTAAGGATTGCAAGATAAAGTCTGTAAAATCGGGACAAGTGGTGGATAAAGGCATAAGGACATATAATAATGTATATGTACTGAAAGAAGATAGAGAAGAGTTCCATCTAAGAAAACATGATGAAAGTTGGTTATGGCATAGGAGACTTGGACATCTAAACTTTGATCACTTAATCAAGCTCAAAAATCTTGAGTCAGTAAAAGATCTTCCAAGAATATCAAAGCTACAAGACTTTGTGTGTAAACCCTACCAAGTAGGAAAGCTAACCATAACACAATTTAAATCCAAGAGCTCTACTTCAACAGAGAGACCACTCCAATTAGTTCATATGGATTTATGTGGACCATCAAGATAAGAAGGTATGGGGAAGGAAAACTACTTCATGTTGATCATTGATGATTACTCCAAACTTACTTGAGTTGCTTTTCTCAAAGAAAAAGATGAAGCATTTGAGAAACTTAAAATATTTAAGGCTTTAACTAAGAATCAAATAGGCAATAGGTTAAAGGCATTAAGATTAGATAGAGGAGGAGAATTTATCTCAAGTGATTTCAAGGAATTCTGTGATAAACATGGGATCAAGAGAGAATACACAATCCCAAGAACTCCACAACAAAATGGAGTAGTTGAGAGGAAAAATAGAACAGTGCAGCAAATGGCCAAGTCAATGATGAATGAGAATAACATTAGTCAAACCTAATGGGTAGAAGAAATACACACAACAATCCATGTTCTTAACAAAGCCCACCTCAGACCACACAGTGACAAGACACCTTATGAACTATGGTATGGAAGACCTGCTTCAATCAAACACTTCAAAGTCTTTGGGAGCAAGTGCTATATAAAGAATAATAATGGAAACATGGGCAAGTATGATGACAAGGATGATGAAGGCATATTCTTAGGATATGCTACCAATAGTAAAGGATATAGATGCTTTAATAAAAGATTTCATAAATTAGTTGATTGCATTGATTTAAAGGTTGTTGAAGGAGTCCCAGTAAGAGAGGTGAGAAATATTGAGTATGCTATAGAGGACACAACTGACACTGAATATGAACAGGTCCAAGAATCAAAAAAAGAAGACTCTGAGTCAGATGAAGATACAAATACTCAGGTAGACTCAAATCAATAGACAACATCAAATCCTTCCTGCAGAATTAATCAAAAGAATCATCCCACAAGTCAGATAATTGGTGAGAAATATAAAGGTGTACAAACCAGGTGGAGGATAATCAAATACACCGAGAAATCACATATAGCCTTCATATCCATGGTGGAACCCAACAATTTTAATGAGGCCAGTAAAGACACAAACTGGTTAAAATCAATGAATGAGGAACTGGACCAGATTGAAAAGAATGACACTTGGGAACTCGTTCCTAGGCTAGCAGATAAAAATTTAATAGGATCAAAATGGGTCTACAAAAATAAGATGAATGAGCAAGGAAATATTGTAAGAAATAAGGCTAGATTGGTCTGCAAAGGATATGCTCAAATAGAAGGACTGGACTTTGATGAAACATTTGAGCCTTTAGCAAGATTAGAAGCTATTAGAATGTTTCTTGCCTATGCTTGTCATAAACAGTTTAAAGTATACCAAATGGATGTCAAGTCAGTGTTTCTAAATGGAGGTCTAAAAGAAGAAGTCTATATGGAACAACCAGAGGGATTCCTATTGGATTACTGAGAGGGGGGGTGAATCAGTAACAGAGAAATTTAATCCTTTTTAACCATATAATCCAAGTGTTATATCAATAAAGCATTATCATCCAATAACTACAAAGGAAATAAGCAATGAACAAATGAACAAACATACACATACACAGTACACTAGTGTTTTACGTGGAAACCCAAATCGGGAGAAAACCACTGAATATTTTTTCTGATATGTCTTGAAGAATTACATTCACTGGAAGCACCAACTTCCTTTGTTTTCCAGCTGCAACTTGACGGAGGCTCCAACCCCCTCGTTTCTCAGGCTACAACCTGAGGGAAGCTCCAACTCCCCAATTCTCTTACTACAACCCTCTATGGTCTCCGGTTACAATCAGAAGGTGGCTACAACCACCTTTCCTTGCCCCATCCAACTACCCTGAAGTAGAATTAGAATGATGGAACCACTTTCACACTATTACTGTGAGATATACCACTATAAACCTGTATAAATAAATCTGAACCATGCATCAACTTGTACCTCAACCTGTAATCAACCTGTACCATAAACAAGTGCATCAACCATGCACCGACCTGTATCAAACAACCTGTAATCAACCTGTACCATAAACAAGTGCATCCAAAAATGTACCAAGTATGTACCAATCATGTGTCATATACTCATCAACTATGACTCATCAATATGTACCAACATCATCAACT
>SNQJ01S0132624.1:10452-21876 GCA_010110895.2 Picea sitchensis | reverse complement strand
CAATACCATTGCCTGGTCGTTGTCTGAGTTTCCATCTTTTATATGGATAATATGTTGTGAGCCAACTTTTCTTGCAAATGTGACAACTGCACCAATGGTTCCAATTGGGTAAATGTCGTTGGTCTCTGAAAATTGGTTGATTGTTGTGTCTAGTACGAAATGATATTCTGAGCAAACCGTGGGAACTTGTTTCATTGAGCAATATAATTCAATCACAATCACCACGGTCATATATTGTTTTTGGTAATATATTGAAATTTGTAATGGATATCCCATTACCTGGAAATATCTTCTCTGCATGTTTCTGGACAAGTTGTGTAGGGATAGTCAGTGTAATTGTCATCATGGTTTTGTTGTCTGTCATGTCTGCATGCATAATGCATCTACTTTTGTTTGCCTTGTATAAGTAGGTGCTATACACGACCATTATGTCTCTGATGAACAATTGCATAGTTTGATGACTATTCAAGCCTTCTATTGATAATATATTGGGTGGAATAATTTTAGACCTGATGACATTTTTTTTTCAACATGAAAAGTAATGTGAATGGCAGTTTGTATATATATCCTTTTTTTTTCATCAATGTATAAGTAGATTCACAATTTGGATAAAGTATGTAGGTAAGAGTTTTGTAACCATACCTCTTAGTCTCTGGACCTTGCACTATGTTGGGTGTTCCACTTGTACTTGTCGATAGTTCTTGTGAACTAAAAAACATGGGTTGTAAATGACATAAACATATTTACCATGACATAGTAGAATAAATAACTAGGGATATTTGTTTCCTAAACATAGCAAGAGCATAATCTATGAATCTTTACATTTGGTTGTGTCGTTGTGTTGATGTTTGTGATGATTAACTAGTCATGCCCATGTCACTTGTCCAACTTTTTCTGATGCAAACATGTGTACATCGAACATGACAAAAATTAAATATGCATATGCATTGTATATTGTTCATAATTGATATGGATGTACATTAAGCACATGCATTATGTTTGATTTAGTATTACTGTTGGTATACCTTTTTGAAGATTGTACTTCAGCTTGCTCAAATGTGGCACATAAGGCTTCATCCTCTTGTTCAACTTGTCTGGTTTTTTTCAATGTAGCAATGCATAGAATACAATGGACATGAAGCCAAGATGCTATGTAGGAACACATGTAAAAAAGATTGAATACAATTTTATTTATTTCAATGTAGCAGCACAGAAAATACAATTGACATGAAGATAAGTTAATATATAGGAAGTTATGTAGTATCTACATATAAAAAAAAATGAACTGCAAATCAGTAGAATAAATATTCATAAAATCAATGAAATACAAAGCAATGGACTATGGAATACGGGTAGAGGCATGCACCTTTGTATGTCTTGTTCTACATTTATGGTTAAGAGTTATTTGTCTTGTCCAGTTATTTTGTTTGTTTCAATGAAGGAACGTGCAAAATACAATGAACATGAATGTAAGTTGGTATGTAAGGAAAAACAAGGAATATTTACATATAGTAAACTAGAATCAAAGGAATACAGTAACAGATAGTGTTAGAAGCATGCACCTTTATTTTTATTGATCCATGTATGTGTCTATATAGAATTCTTTCTGTCCAAAATCTATTAAAAACCAGAAAAAACTAAGAAGTTGGATGATTCTAGCTGAATAATTTGGTTTTGTGCAACAAGCTATCCAGATATGCTTTGAGACATAGAAATATGATTTTGTAATATGCTTGATGTATATTTCATAATTCAAGTACAATACAAATTGTATCGTGAAATGGGCACATTTGACCATAAATGTTCAATAAGTGCATTTTGTACATGGTTTATCTTATCCAAAAGAAAGTGGACACTGTAATTGCACATGTAGTTTTCCAATTCTTTTGTTCTTGCATTATTTTGTAGCATGTCGATATTGAAGTCTCCTAGAATGATAATGGTTTCGTTAAAATGTTGGGAAATGTTGCATGCAGAGCGACATATATATTCAATATTGCAATTTCTGATTCATGGAAGATTACTCTTGCCAGCACCATCTCAACATTGTTTTATGTGAAATGAATATGCTCCAAAATTGTTATATATTTTTTCATAATATCATTACTCCATCTGTAATGTAACTTGATAAGAAATTGTGATTTGGAAATTGCTTGTTTTGCATGAATAATGTCATGTGTGTTTCTTGCAAGCACGCAATATTGGATTGCATTATGTCATAGTCATTGAGTATATCATCCATATGTGCATGTAGGTTGCATGTGTTAAGTGAGAGAATTGATACAGATGAGTTTGTTTGTATGGATTGGTAATCATATTGTAGATGCAATTTTGCGGTAGTCCTAAGGCGTTTCATCTCAATATAAACTTTATGTTTGACTTTGAAGCTATCTTTTGTAAGAGCACTTAGCAAATACAAGGAGTCTATGCTTCTAACATGGGACAACGTTGTGTACAGAAGTCCATGTATTCGAATTCCAGCAGGGTCAAATGAAACACTATCAAGTGTTATCCCTTGTGATCTGTGGACTACACGTGCACATGCAAATTTAATTGGAAATTGTTTTCGAATCTTCAATTGACCTGTCTTTGTCGATGTTGATATTGGTTTTGATATTCGTAAGATCGGTGTCCAATCACATGCAGTGTTTGAATTATATAGATAAACTAACTTGTTTGCTTGTCGGTAGCCAATATGCGGGTCATGGAACTTAATCCAGAGGACATCAACTTTTTTTGTTTTGGTATAAGCTTTGAGTATTCCATCTGCACCATTCACCAAGCCATCCTGTGAATCATAGTTGTAGGCATATATTTCAACTAGCATGTCTAATTTTAGGACAAGTTGCAAAGGCAAAGTGGTTGCATGTTGATGACATGGTACATTGTAATGGTTGTCTTCTTCAAGGTCAATTAAATTGATGATGATATCATCGCCATGAATGAGCAATAACATGTACTTGTTATGCATTGCAACATCCCTATTCTTATATAACATGTAAGGGAAGGTTGGGTCTATTGGTGCAGGTCACATGTGTTATCACAATGTTGGTAAAGAGGTGTTTTTCCCTTAGGAAAAGACACCATGGTGAAAAAACGACAAGAAGTGGGCTAAAAACCCACAAAAACCCATTTATCCTAAGTTTTGTGTGCCCGGGAACATTGTGTTAAGGGGAGAGTAGATCTAGGCAGCTAAGATCTGTGCGCTTAGATCCATGGCACAGGATCCATATCGGACCCCCTGGACATACTACCTTTAACCGGGGGGGTCCGAGTTGGTGGTTTTTTAGCACGGGCCCCTCACCATCGTGGCGCTTCCTCATTAACTCAGAAACCCCCCCCCCCCCTCCGAGTATACCGCTTACCACTCCGACTTACCGCTCTCTCCTCCCGCCGACACCTATTTCCCACTTCGCCTCTCTCCTCTTCTTGTCACATCTCCCGCTCCCCCTCCACCTTTTGCTACTGCACACCTATCCTCCACTCACTATCCCACCTTCGTAGCTCACCCTCTTACCTTCCACCATGTGTCTTCCACTCACCTCCACATCATATTTCCTTTTCTCTTCCACCTCTCACTTCCCTCCATCTACCTCCCATGTCACCTCCACCTTTTTTGTTGCCCCTCTCTCTCTGCCATCTCAACCTCTTTTCAGTTTCTGCTTCTCCGCAACATTTATCCACATGGCCACCTCTCATCCATTACTCCATGCCGATTGTGCCATCGCCCTGCCATCTCCTCAGCCACGTCTACTTTCCAGCCTCACTGTGAACTCCCAAAGTATATCCACATGGTAGAATGCAGAGGCCGCCACGTCCTATAGGTGCAGAGTTGACTTCGCACACTCAAATCCCGATGAAGCAGTTAACATAAAGATGGAAGGTAGGTGAGACATCTTCTCCTTCCATAAATAGAAGGTCAGGAAGGGACACAACACAGAAGAAGACTGTCAGAAAGAGATCGCGTTTGACAGAAGACTGCATGGGCAATCTGACCAACGTCTGCATGCGCAGTCTGATAGAGAAGCTTCTCAATGCAAATCCCAAACACATGACATGATCACGTCCTAGGGCAGTCGGAGCCAGTTCTCATGTATATGTAGGCATTTTTTCCATTTTGTTAGTGTCGATGGTAGAGCTAAGCTCTCGATTGTAATTCTTTAGTAAATCCTCGGGTTCTCTTGTTATGGATGGTAGTTTGAGATTTCTTGTTTAATAACAATCAAACTTCTTGCTCATCTCTTTTGCCTCTGATACTGAATGCTCGGGCATGGATGGTCCATTTGAGTTGTTGTTATGGTATTGTAATGTATGTTTGATTGCAGTGTTGTTATGATGTTTTCAGTTTCTTGAAGTTATGAGACAAGAGGATCTTGTCTTCTGCGTTTTTCTCTCCTCTGGCTGCTGGAAGACCGAATGTACATAGAATACCTCCACACCTTTCTCAACGTTCTTCCTTACTACTCACCGCTATACCAAACTTACTGACTGAAGTTAGATTAAGACCTAACTTGCTCATCCATACCAACCCAATTTTCTGAGTTAAAGCTATATAATCCTGAGTCTGCATCCATTATACCCCCCTAAGTTTATTCACCGTGACATACAAAACTCTGATGGTTACTAGGCTTACCTCTGCCGCAATCTAGAGGTAAATTCTAGTGCTAACATTTCTAGCGCCGTTGTCGGGGATGAATTGAAGATTTTCCCTGGGATAGAACGACAAAGCTTCTAATTCTAAAGGTGCATCAGATATCAGAACCATTGAAGATTTCAATTGTGCACTTGACGACTCCAATGTGGCAACTCCACTGTTTCAGCTGTGGCTTCCAGAGGCAGACACACGAAGTCTACTCCATGACTACCTTTAGCAACACCTAAAGTTGACCCAGAGAAAATTATTAGAAAGAGAAAGGCCCTTCAAGGAGGTACTTCTACTGTTGAACCAGGTATCTCTGATGATTTTCATTATCCTCCTGTAGAAACTCCAATATCTTCTTCTCATTCTTCTGTTATACCTTCTATTGGAGTTTCCTGAAGTTTAAAGTTTAGGAGTGTTCCTATTGATTTCTCCCCTCCTGCTCTAGGATTGGAGGGAGAAATCATTTTCACTCATATATCCCCTGAAGTTGTGTCATGGTTCAAACCCAGGACCTCAGAATATTTTCCCACTCTGAGCTTTACTACCCCTCCTCCCGTCAGAGTTGTTGATTTTGCAGACAGGGAAACCTTTGTTCCCTCAAACCCTGTGGCTTTTTCTCCTAATCCTCTGTTGTTTCCCTTTCTTCCCGGAAGCTTAGTTCCCATCTCCCATGTTCGAGCCCCTTCCCCCCTTAGTTCTCCTCTACCCATCATCTCTATGGCGGGTTCTAATCCCCCTAGAAACAGAATGGATGCCATAGTGGCTGCAAGATATGCCCCTCTTATCTTACCGTAGCCAATGAATGCTCTCCCTACTGGAGATTACCTAAAATGCATGCCCAAGTTCACTAGAGAAGAAGACATAACTTTTGAAGAACACCTTCTTGCCTTCTATAGTTATGCAAACAATCTAAATATTGAAAATAAGGATGTGTGGATGAGAGTTTTTGTCCAGAGCCTTGATGGTGAGGCAAGGAAGTGGTTTAGGGGGTTGACCCCTGGATCCATTGTTGGGATTGAGGCTTTAGATGATGTCTTCTTGAGACAATCGGGGGGATAAAAAATACTTCATGTATTATATCACAGAGTTTGGGTCCCTAAAGAGAAAAGAAGGAGAATCTGTCTCTGATTTCTCCAAAAGATTCAATAAAATGTACAATAAGATTCTTTATGAGATAAATCCTACAGAAGCCTTTGCCAAAATTGCTTATGCTAGTTCTTTTGACCTTGATTTTTGCCTCCTGTTAAAAGAGAGAAGAGCTACTTCCTTGGCTCATATGCAAGATGCAACCCTGGAAGTAGAGTCCAATATATTGGCAGTAGATAGACTTAGGAAAAAAGATGACAGAGATAGAGGAAGGGGGAGAGTTGAAGCCTAAACCTCCAGTTCCTCTGCATCCCACCCTCAAGTAGATGAATTGACCAAGATGGTAAATTCCATGTCTGGAGAGATGGAGAAGATGAAATTCGAAGGGAAGCAAGGTTATAAGAGTGCCCAAAATACTGATAGCAGAGGTAACTTCAGAAGACCCAATAACACCCCTCATATTCTCCCAAGAGAACCCAGAAACAGAGATAGGGATGATCAAAAAGTCCAAACCCCTCTCCAAAATAGCCTTGTTGTTGATTAAGAAGGAGAGGAAGAAGATCTTGACCATGAAATCCATTGTCTTGGAGACACCTCCCCATTTCCCCATTTGACTCAATCTGCATATAAGGAGTCCATCATGGACAACCAAATAAATGAGCTAATTAAAGGGGAGAAGAACAATAGTAATCCCAACAAATACAACCTCAGGTCTAAAAATAAAGTAGGCAAGTCTGACATCCCTGATTAGCCTTCCATAGCAGAGAAACCTTCTAAAGATGTAGCAAGCAGCAACAAGGAAAATAAAGCACAAAGCCTCTCGCCAAAAGTCTTGTCCTAGAGGTGAGAGAAATTTTGAAGCCTCCATCCTCTTTTAAATTTGAGCATGAAATTCAAAAGATTCGGATCCCTGTACCCCTTTCAGAACTGGTCAAGCACGAAGATTTTAAAAAATCCCTCTCTAAGTTGTTGCAGTCCGATCCATCTTGCCATTCCACAGACTCAGTAAACCTCTAAGACAAAAAGCCAACAATCATCTTATGTCCTATGATAGAATATAGAGAGTATTCATCCCCTCCCTTCTATACCTCATTGAACATACATGACAAGGTGTTGCATAACTGTTTGATGGACTCAAGGGCATCTCATAATCTCATGCCCAAAACTGTCATGGATGAACTTGGATTATAAATCATGAAGGCTTGTCATGATTTGTATTCATTTGATTCAAGGAAGGTGCAGTGTCTTGGGGTCATCAAAGATCTGGTTGTGACCTTGTTTCAGTTGTCCATGAAAAGTGTGGTCATGGATATCATAGTGGTTGATGTTCCCCCTAAGTTTGGCATGCTCTTATCAAGATCTTCGATAAAAATACTTGGAGAAACCTTGTAGATGGACCTCACATATGCTACCATTCCCGTGTTTGGGGGGGAACATAGAAGGTTGTACAAAGAAGCTTAGTTGGCCTATATTATCAGTGTTGAAGCAGACCCCACTAACCATCCTATATTTTCACTTGATACCGAATTGGGATCTAGCTTGTTGCAACTCACTGATGACCCTGAACCCCCTCTTGAGATCAAAAAGCAGTCCCTTACTCTCTATGAAGATTCTCCTTTGATTACCTCTATTTGGAGAATGTTCTTTGATGGAGCCTCATCTAGAGAAGGTGTTGGTGTTGTGGTGTCCTTTGTTTCACCTGTTCAAGAAATTGTATCTCTGTCATACAAGTTAGAATTTGAAGCTACTAATAATGTGGCAGAATATGAAGCTCTTGTTTTGGGTTTAAGGGATGCAAAGGACATGGGAATTAAAGAGATATCAGTGTTTGGCGATGGTGAGTTAATTGTCTGTCAAATCAGAAATATTTATCAAGCCAATCACCCTCGGCTCAGAAGTTACATAAATGAAGTCTGGGATCTAGTTGACAGTTTTTTCTCAACTTTCAACATTTCATTTGTTCCAAGAGAAGAGAATGCCATGGTTGATTCTTTGGTTGTTTCATCAAGTAATTTCAGAGTCCCTCTGCCACCTAAACTCAGGTACAATGTAGAAGTGAAATTTAGACCCTCTATACCTAACAATGTCAAGCATTGGAAAGTGTTTGAGGATGATCTTGAGATCAAAAGATTCCTAGAGACTGTTGATGAGTTTTTTACATTACACATTGATCAAGATCCTGATTCGGAAATAAATCCTCATGCTGATGTTCTTCTGAACCAAATTGTTGATCATCATATTGTTCAGTTGCCTAGAAATCACATCCCAAAGGGACTAGTTCCTTTGGAAAGAATATTTGACAGAAATGATGTGGAAGTAAAGGGTAAATCTTCAAATAACGATGTTGATGTGGATGAGTGCAATATTGGCACAGAGAGGAATCCAAAATTCATCAAGTTGTCAAGCAGCTTGTCAAAGGAGCAGAGGGCCGAGTATGTTGAGCTATTAAGAGAATTTGTTGATGTGTTTGCCTGGACCTATGAAGACCTCGGAACATATGACACAAGAGTCATTGAGCACAAGATTCCATTGAAGGAGGAGGCCAAACCATTTAGGCAGAAATTAAGACAAATAAATCCTATGTTGTTGCCTATTATGGAAAGGGAGGTAAAGAAGCTTTTGGACGCCTAAATCATTGTCCCTATGAGATATTCTGAATGGGTATCCAACCTGGTTCCAGCGAGGAAGAATAATGGAGAAATCAGACTCTGTGTCGATTTCAAGAACATGAATAGGAGCTCTAAGAAGGACAATTACCCTTTACCAAATATGGAACATATATTGCAGAGGGTAATAGGCGCATCCAGGATTTTAATGATTGATGGACTTTTTGGTTACAATCAGATCTTTGTCCTACCCGAAGATAGAGAAAATACAGCCTTTACCACTCCTTGGGGCACATTCATGTATTCCAAAATTCCCTTTGAACTGATGAACGCAGGAGCAACCTTTCAGCGAGCCATGGACATAGCCTTCATTAGGGAAAGGGGTAAATTTGTGGTCATCTATATGGATGAAATTACAGTGTTTTCCAAAACTGATAAAGAGCATTGTTGTCATCTGACAAGGGCATTCCGGAAATGCAGAAGGTTTGGTCTCTCCCTTAATCCTAAGAAGTCTTTATCTGCCATGCAGGAGGGAAAATTATTGGGACGTGACATAGTGTCAGCTGAGGGGGTCAGAATTGATTCAAGTAGGGTAGAGGCTATTCAAACCTTACCACTCCCTCGATCCAAGAAGGAAGTTCAGTATTTCTTGGGCAAAGTCAACTTTTTAAGGAGGTTTGTTTCAAATTTTATTGAATTAGTGAAGCATATCACAACCATGCTCAGGAAGGGGAATGAAGTAAAATGGATTGTTGAGTCCAAAAAATCCTTCAACCAAATCAAGAAGGCATTGACTGAAACACCTGCACTAATCAGTCTTGATTATTCCAAGGATTTTTTTATCTTCTCCTTTTCCTCTTTTGATACGGTGGAAGCTATTTTATTGCAGAAAAATGTTGAAGGTCTGGAGCATCCTATTTCCTTTTTCAGCAGAGCATTGAGGGACGCTAAGATCAAATATGAAAGCATGGAGAAATAGGCCTATGCCTTGGAGAAATCTCTCAAAGCTTTAAGAGTCTATGTTCTGCACTAAAAAAACATTGCATATGTTCCTTCAGCTTCTGTGAAGGATATTCTCATCCAGCCTGACATAGACGGGAGACGGAGCAAGTGGATTGCAAAATCCTTGAATTTGATCTGGAAATAAATCTCACCAAGCTAGTTAAAGCCCAAGGTTTAGCCAAGCTACTGGCTGAATCTAATTGCAAAGCCTTGGGGGTTAACTTCATCAACACTTGCTCAGAAAATCATCCAGTTGAGTTGTCTCATACAGACCCACAAGTCAACCCTCCATTGGAAGAATGCACCTGGTACAAAGATATCATATTTTTTCTATAGGAGTTGCGACCTCCAAATGGAATGGGGAAGAGTAAAGCAAGAGATTTTAATCTCAAAGCAATTAGATATTGCCTCATTGACTAGGTCTTGTATTGGAAATACCCCCTCAAAGTGCTTCTAAGATGTTTAGACCCACAGGAGGCCCAGAATATTATGTTTGAGTTTCATGAAAACCTATGTGGGGGACATCACTATTGGAGAATCACAGCCTATAAAATTCTCAGGGTTGGGTATTTCTGGCCTATTCTATTCATTGATGTCTGTGCAAAGGTTAGGGCTTGTATTAAATGTCAAAAATTATTTGGCAAGCAACAACTCAATTCTTTGTCGATGAAGCCTGTGGTAGCTTTAGGACCCTTTCAATAGTGGGGGTTGGACTTCATTGGGGAAATTCATCTTGCTTCAAGCGGTCAACACAGATGGATCCTAACTGTAATAGATTACTTCACCAAATGGATAGAGGCTATCCCCACAAGGAGTGTTTCTCACAAAGTAATCATTGGTTTCCTTGAAGATATTATGGCGAGGTTTGGTTGTCCAAACAAAATCATCATTGATAATTATGCATCCTTCAAAGTTGAACTATTTATCAAATTTTGCGAGCAGATCAGAATTTCACTGATTCACTCTACCCACTACTATCACCAAGGCAATGGACTAGAAGAGTCCTCTAACAAGATCCTTATAAAGATTATCAAAAGATTGTTAGAGGACAACAAGAAAGCATGGGATTCAAAGCTCAAGTTTTCTCTNAGAATTTCACTGATTCACTCTACCCACTACTATCACCAAGGCAATGGACTAGAAGAGTCCTCTAACAAGATCCTTATAAAGATTATCAAAAGATTGTTAGAGGACAACAAGAAAGCATGGGATTCAAAGCTCAAGTTTTCTCTGTGGGTTGACAGAGTGACAACAAAGAGGTCCCCGGGCATCTCTCATTTTCAACTTGTGTATGGAGTTGAAGCCATCTTTCCTTCTCAGCTTGCCCTACCTGTGGCAAAATTCTTCCAAGACTATCAA
Organism: Picea sitchensis; assembly: GCA_010110895.2. Taxonomy (NCBI): domain Eukaryota; kingdom Viridiplantae; phylum Streptophyta; class Pinopsida; order Pinales; family Pinaceae; genus Picea; species Picea sitchensis. The sequence continues at coordinate 11,181 of SNQJ01S0132624.1, read as the reverse complement.
GGGGAGTTTGATGATATGATCAGAAGAATGTAGCAGCTGATAGAAGTGAAGCAGACAGAGGGCAGGTATTGGACAAAGGACATGAAAATCAACATAAAATCAAGCAATCTTTTGATAGAAAGGTAGGAAAAGAGGAGCTCTAGCTAGGAGACCTAGTACTCAAATGGGATGCGCCCAAGCAGGACAAGGGAAAGAATGGTAAATTTGAAGCCCTATCGATTGGAACCTTCAAGGTTTCTGAGGTATTTTCAAACAATACTTATAGATTGTAGAACTTGGAGGGTGATGAAGTTTTTGGTGGCCCTTCTAATGGGCATTTTCTGAAAAGGTTCTTTGTTTGAGCCATGAGTGGCTCCTTCATACCATTGTAAATATCATTTTCTTTCTGTTTTTGTGGCTAAATCCAACCCAATAGTAAGGCAACTGAAGATGCGAGTTCTTGGCATCTCACAGGGATTATGCCACCCCCCATGGAGCCAAAAGGTTATCACAATGTTGGTAAAGAGGTGTTTTTCCCTTCGGAAAAGACACCATGGTGAAAAAATGACAAGAAGTGGGATAAAAACCTACAAAAACCCATTTATCCTAAGTTTTGTGTGCCCGGGCACGTTGTGCTAAGGGGCGCGTATATCTGGGAGACTGAAATCTATGCTCTCATGTCCACGGCACATGATCCATATAGGACCCCCCCTCCCCCCAACATTCTACCTTTATCAAGGGCGGGGGGGG
>SNQJ01S0132623.1:36285-62044 GCA_010110895.2 Picea sitchensis | reverse complement strand
TTCAAGTCTTCAACCAATAGAACATTCTTTGCTTTTACATTTTTTCTTCCAAGCTCTACTACACCTTCTCCAATTATTTTGGCAGATGAGTCATCTCCAAATGCAACATTGCCACCCTTTCTCAACAGAAGTTATAATTCATTTTACCCGTTGATGGACAAAAATATTGTATGCTACAAATGAAATTATCTTGGTCACAAAGCACGAGATTATAGATATATCAATGAATATGTGCCTATGTCAACCACAGTATGGAGAAGAAAAGAGATTCCAAACAATGAATATTGTCAAATAGCATTGACCGCTGAAAAATGTAAAGAAAGGGTGGCAATGTTGCATTTGGAGATGACTCATCTGCCAAAATACTTGGAGAAGGTGTAATACATAGTGAGAATTCCATAGAAACTTCTAGATCTAAGTTAACAACAATAAGTAAAGAGATAACCCACTTTACCAAATTACTCAATGCTTAATAAAGTATGGAGATGTGATAATAAAATGCAAAAAATTACTCAATGACCAAAAGATAAAAATGATATTAGCAACTAGAATTTTTCGTAACTAGATATTAGCAACTAGAATGGATTGTGAGTCTTGTTTTTGGATTGATTCTGGGTTGAAATGGTCCACTCAACAACCATGGAGAAGAGCCATGGGCCATTAAATGATTTCATAAAAAATGCCTCCACATGCGTTGGTTTGTCATTCACCCTCATTCTAGTTCCAATTATGTTGATGGGTTGAAATGGTTCACTCAACAACAAGGGTTCACCCTAGTGAGAAGTCCCAATTAGATTGATCCTTGTTTGATATAGGGAAGCCATCCTTATTATTTCCCAATAGCCATTATTTATTTGGGTTTTACCAATTTTGGTATAGAAATGATGAATAAAACACTTAACCAAACATATTACCACCATTATACCTAGCAATAAGTTGACTGTGAAAATAAAAACATGAATATGAATAAATAGTTGCAAAACCCAAAATATTTTTGTATTAATAAACTAATTGTTGGAATAGGGGCAGACCTAAGGTTCAACGCTCAAGAACGCACCAAAAAATCCCAAACTACCGGCCCTTTCGACAACACCTGCGAAGCAGATGAAGTCTCACTCGAGGTAGAGGAAGGGGTGGTTGCAGGACTCATATGTCTGCAACCTTAGATGGGACATAGATATGTGATTATCTTGCTTACAACCCACTTAGCATCAGTTATTCCTTAACATACATTCATTAATACACTTTGCCGAAAGCACAGAGCATCGTAGTGAATACTTATAATAAGGAAGATTCAATACTTAGACACAAAAATATAGGTTATATTCAACAGATCAAGTACTAAGCATCTTATATATTAGATCTAACGTTCATTCATATATCATCAATACAGAGCATAACTAGATCTACTTAATCACATCAATCACTTAGCCAAGAAAGAGATAAACACTCACTTGTGACTCGTCCCGAGTCACTCAGGTTTGACCAATTCTGCTTCGAAGGGCTCGAGCTTAGCTTGAGTGACTTCTACTTGATGCAGTGCAACAACCTCTTGTTCAGTAAATTCATGGATTACTGTGTCATTAAGTGGTCCTTCCAGGCATTGTTCTGCAGTGATGACACTCTGTTCAAGTTTAGCTACTTGGCTTTCAAGTTCGGCGAACAGTTGGCATGCCTTCTCTTGGAGTGGTTGCAGTCTTTGAGAGACTTCTATTACTTTACTTTACAACATGTGTACTTGTTTTTGGGTTGTGCGTTGTTCTGTGAACCTCTTCATTCTTTCGAATGGGGTCACGGACTTCAGCTGCACTTGTAGCACATCTGCATGCTTCTTTTCTTCGTGGAGCTGCGCCTCCAATGTCTACAATTATGGATTCTCTGTGAGGGTTTCATAAGTCTGGGTGCTTCTAGTGCTTAGTTGCCTACATTCCGAAGCCAAATTTTTTAATTGGTCAACTGTGCTTCGAGCAATGGCCTCTCTTAGATCTCTTATCTCTTGGGGTGTCTCAAGCACGGTGTGAAGCTCCATATCTATGATGCATTGTTGAAGTTGTTGGATTACTTCTTCCAGTTGGGTCACCTACTGTGGGAGATGATCTTCCATATTCACTTCTATGATCATCACAGAGCACAATGCTTTGTGAACTCTCTCTTGTACTTTGAATTGATTTTCTAGCAACTGGTCCTTGCTCTACTGTAACTGTGCTTTTTCCTCCTCCCACTTTGATTGTAAGGTAATATGCTCCTATTCTTCCTTCCTCCATTGTTCTCCATGTGCGCTCTATTCTTGTTCCAAATCCTGGGTGGCTTGCGCTATGTCTTCTTGAGCTTGTCGAAGGTGAGCTTCAACTTTCTCAACGATCTGGCGTAACTGTGTGGGCCCATCACCTGTTCCTGATGTTCCGCTTATCAAGGGTGCTATAGAAACTACTGGTCTAGACTGTAGTACCTGCTGTACTTCTTTGAGTTCTCCCTTGATTCCGTTGAAGAGCTCCTCCTGCTTCGCTTCTTGCTTTTCTATGAGCTCTAATGAAACATCGTTCAACGTGGAAATTAAGAAGTCGAAATCATCTGGGGTAAGGGTATTTTTAAGCGTGGTCTAGGTGGCCTTATCTTTCTTTCTGGATGAGGGATTTGGTGGGGTAATATTCCTTTTCTTGGAGGTATCTTCCTCGTCCCTAGGTGGAGTAAGCTCGTCCTTTCTCTATTCAACTTCTATGCTCCCTAGTTCTTTATCATTACCTCCCTTCTTAGGTGAGAGAGAAGCAGTATTCTTGGATGTGCTATGGATATCTTGGACTTCCACATCCTTCTTAGTCTTGCAGGGTCCTGGTGTATCTGACATAGCTTCAAGGCTATCTACGTCGGACATCTCTGTGGGGTCTGCTACAACAAGGAGGTCTGTCGACCATTCCTTGGTAATCTCCTCCAAGTCATCTTCTGTCAGCTTGTAATATCACTGGAGTTGTTGTTTGTGCTCATCTGTGCGTGCTGTGATGTAGGTGAATTGACGATCTGCTCTGAATTTCATCAAAGGTCTAAACCTATGAAGTGTGTTGGGTGTAATGCATGGTGTATATTGAATGACATTCTTCAACTGAGTTTCGTAAGCATGGAAGAAAACATTGGACTGCCATTGTTTGTTCATGTCACTGGAGTACCACAACATACAAAACTTCATGGCCAATGGTTTGAAGGGTTTGATCTCTGGAAACGTGGCTCCCTCGGGAAGTTCCCATGTGATGAAAGTGATGAGTATGAGAAATCAGCTAAAGTGGAACTCATACCCTTGGTCCTGCGCTTATCTACAGTGAAGATCTAGCTAATTTATAAGGTATTTTTCCCAGTTAATTTGTAGTCCCTCCGCGAACTTCCCTGCGAGGTCAACTACAAATCCGATCACCTGTGTAGGTATTTTTGTCCTGACTTTCCTGCGATCATCTGGCAACCAAAGTGCACTGCCTCATTTTCAATGGAGGCTACCTTGTAACCTCACGTGCCTTTCTCCAGATCGCCATATGTGTCTTTTATTCGTTGAGTGAGAGCATGATTTGTTGTCTTTCTAGGGTAAACTTCCTACAGGTCAGGGCCCTACATTCTTAGACCAGTGATCTGATTGATCAGAATTGGATCCACAGTGGTACAACGGTCCAACCATAGGTATCCTCCATGGTAGCAGGACAACAACAGTCTAATGCATGCATTGACTTCCTGATGCCTCCTGAAATGTGGAATCTTCATTACATTGAGGAGGGTTGACTACGCAAGGTTATGGGTCCATTGTTGTGGTACAATCTTGTGGTTATTTCCTTTTGTAATAGTCAAATACTTGAGCAGGGCTAGCATATTGTAAACCTTGCGATCTCCAAGGTTAAAATCACTAAATTTTAGTGCGGTGAGCTTCTCCTGGTCAGCATGAACTACGTGCACCCCTTTAAGGAGGTACGTCATGACTAAAACATAGTCGAAGTTTCTGGGTACAGTGTCTCGATTCACTGGTCCGCTTAATGGTAGGATATATTTAAGAAATATGCTTGGGATCATCTTCACAGTGGTGAAGTCGTTTCCGTGCTTAGATCATCTTTCCGAAGCCGGTCGAGATGGTCCTACTCGAGCAGTGGAGGGGGAAACTGGCAGTGCACCCGAGGATGATTCCTGTACACCTATAGACATTCTACATTCTGACATGACTCTCTCAGTCATTAAATCAATTAGAACTTCTTCAACAATTTTCTTAGTAGCGCTAAGCTCGTCTGACATACAAACTTGGGTCAGCTGGCTCAGATGCAACAAGAATTCAGAGACTATAGTGAATAGTAAGGAAATGATCTTAGGGTAATTAAATCTCAGGGTTCGTGCTCAGATTCTTAGTTAGCAAAAAGCATTCTCGGTGCGAGGCATGCTGGGTTAAGTAGGCAATCTCAACAATGGTCTTCTTGCAACGGACATGGGGCCTTCATTAACTCCGTTCTATCCATTTTGGTGCTATCCAACGGTCTAGTGGTAACCCATAACTTCTTTTCGATCCATTCGGAGTCGCGTTCAAATGGGTATATTGGTTCCAACGGCTATATTGCTTCATCATGGAAAAGTAATCTATGTCATTGTTTTGATATCTCGATGAAGCTCCAATTCTGCAATTCTTCTTGCTGCGAAGTGTCCTCTAGAACCTCTTGTAAATTTATAGTATTAACCCTTTTATTTCTTAACATCCTAGCCTTCTTCCCAGTGAGCTTCATCTCAGTAATTATTTTACCATTCTAATGTTTATCTTCTATGGTATTAGTTACTTCGCGCTGTTGAAAGTCTTTCCTAGGGTTCCTTGATAATACTTCTTCTGTATCAAAAATAGGTAACCTGATCTTCTGCGGAGCCTCAAGTGTTCTCTTAGTTTAGACATCGGAGTTGCTAATATTGAATATCTACAATCTTCTCTTCTGTTCTTCAATCAAGTGCACAATCCTTTTGGTCATAAAGTCTTTTAACTCTTGCTTCTTCTGTTCCAAAAATTTTTCTTCTTCTTTTCGTCTGGCTTGTTCTCTATCAATCCAAGGTTTCCCAATGATCATGGTAAATGGGGCACCGTCTTCAACAAACTTAATTATCTCAAAGTCTTCCTCTGTCGAAGTTCCATTGACAGTCATAGGTATCTGGGTGAGTCTTCCACATAGGTTTACTAGCTTTCCTCTGAAGAAACTTGTTCCTCCTAGGGAAGGGATCATGGAAGGCTTTCCTATAGCTTCCCAAGTTCTTTATGGCATAATGTTCACTTGTGTTTCTTCATCAAGAGTACAGTCAATGTCAAAGTCCCCTATTCTTTCTTCGATTTTCTCCTTTTCTTTGAAGATCTCTGATAGCCTAACATGTCGGTGGTCATTCAAGGTATCTTTCATTTGTAGCAATATATTTTATGATTCTTTCTGGGTTTCTGCTATAATCTTTGTCTCTTGATCTCCTTCAGAGTTTTCTTGCTCCATATTCATCTTCTCAAGCCTAAAAATCATTCTAGGGAAATCAAATACTTCATGGTCCATAGCCTTACAACAGAGGCAACTAGGTATTCTCCCAGGGCATTCCTTAGCAAGATGTCCCGATCTTTTGCAACTATAACAGAGGGTTAATCCTCTTTTCTGTTTTGATGTTCCCCGACTCCTTCTGTACTGCGCACTAGGGTCATGGTGACTAGCCTGTAAAAACCTATTTCTAGGATCCTACATCCACTTGTTAGTCCAAACATTCTTTCGATGCATAGGTATAACATATCTATCACTATACTTATCAGATCTATTCATATCAAACTTTCTTTCATCTATTAATGCCCTAGTTTTGAAGCTAGGACATAATCTATCAAACATACCTAGATCCGTGCTTTAGAAACAAAAAATAAAAAAATTTCACTTATCTTACTACTATAGAGCACAAAGCTTCCAGATCTAAGACTTTTAATTATTCTTACCTTTATCAAAGCACATAGCTTACAAATCTTACCTATTTCTTCCAGATCTTACCTCTTTTCTTCATATCTGACCTCTCTTTCTTCAGATCTAACGTATCATCTTTGGATATAACCTGTCTTCTTCCGATATGACTTGTCTTTCTTGGCACAAAGCTTCACAGGTCAAGCAGAACACTGCACACTAGGGAAATAGATCTACGCACAAAGCTTATTTCGCACAAAGATTCTTCTTCTTCAGTTCCCAGCAATCACAGTTTCAGGTCCCGACAATTGAACCATTTGTTGGCACAGGGGTAGACCCAGGGTTCAATGCTCAAGAGTGCACCAACAAAGCCCTACCTACCTGTTGACGGGTGAAATTGATTGCTCGTCAACTGGAGGAATGAATCCGGTCCGGGGTTGTCTAATTAACCCAAGCCGTTTGGATTAATTCACTCCGACGGGTTTTGTGGCTCCATTGGCTGATCTAAGTCCTAAAGAAAGTGAAAAAATAACTAAAGGAAAAACAATAACCTAATAAATAGCAATCACTAAAATCTATAAGTACATTTAAATATATATATGTACAATTTGTATAACTGAAATTATAATCAATAACTTTATATACAATCTGTACAAAACACGAGTTTTAATCTAAACTCGTAAAAATCAAATGTAGATTGATTACTTTTAGCAATAATAATAAAGCAAGTGAAAACACTATCTAATTTTTTGGGTTTGTTTTCTTAAATGTATGCACTCATGACATTACACATTAAACTTTCTAATTGAACAGAAAATAATAGATAGTAGAAAATGTTTTATATGGAGAAAACTTCTATATTCAGGAAACTAGAGAAATCAAATAACAGGCTAACTTGTTATTGCATCCAATGTCTGTTCGATGTTGAATATCCAACCACCTTTATTTGATGAAGTAAACCTGCTACAGATCTTGAGATTGCCCCTAATAAATGAGGAACGATAATGATGGATATTGAAATTATAATAACATAACATATAATAGATGCAGTCACAACAATCTTATAAGTTGCAAGTAACTATGATGAAATAATTCTTCCTGTAAGAACTTGCATGTAAATATTCAACTGAAACTAAAGATAAATATCCTAATTTAAATTGAATAAAGGATCACTGTGTGTTATATCTGAGATATGAGATATGCAAAGTATGTGAAAAGGATTATCTCAAATAATAATAAATCATGCAGATGAAAGGCTATCATCATCTATCATCGTATTGAGATAAGCAGAACTTAAATTAAAACATGATACAGAAAGCTAAAGCTGTAATGTATTCTGTGTCATTCAAGTCTGTATATAAATATCCATACTCTCACCCCAGGCCGAGATGATTAAATGTTTACAAAATAATATGTTTATATAGGTGTCAGGAAACATAACTGTTTCCTGTTGATAAGATCAAGTTGGTTTCAAAAAATAATGGGGGATGCAACCACCCTAATTTCACTAAATATCAAAAACTACCAACAGTCTAATCTGTTTACTCAAAAATACAAAATTGATATGGATGGGAGATCTCAAAAAGTGCCTCATATCATCTTGGAAATCATGGGCTCCTTAATCATCCTGAAAACAAATGAAAATGAGAAGATCTCAGATATTTTTTCAATTATCAAATCAAACAATTTGAATTTTCTTAACTGGCTACAGAATCTTGCGATTCTGTAGCTAGTTATAATAGCAAATGCAATCATATTTTATCAAATAAACAAAACAGACTAATCTTAATAAGAAAAATATTTTATTCAATCAAATCGAATATCCTAACTTAAGAGTGACACAATCATGCTAAAAATAAAAAATATCATACCTCAAATCATGAAATCAAAACGTATTAAGAAATTTTGGAATTAATGTTAGCTGTTGTTGCCTCTACGTTTTCGAAAATGACATGACCTGTAGTTTTCAAGTGTTTATCCTTCCCTTGGATAATGGATTCAAGTCTGTTTTTTTCATTTGTCAACATATCAACTTGGTCTCTTAAAGACTTGAGTCGTGACTGTAGCAGTGGAACATCGGTATAGTACCTGTCGATCCACGATCGACACACATCACATTGTGACTGTAAGGAGTTTGCATTAGCACGAACAACATTATGGGTCAGAGAATCCTCCATGCAAATGTTAGATTTATCACAGAGCTGTATACCAGGAAATTCTGGGTTGTCCTTTAGACAAGGAGGCAGATTGTTAACATAGTCATAGGGTCGGTCAGGGTATAGCTCGAATGACACGGGGTCCTCTTCAGCCAGGAATTTGTCAATTTCTGAGTCTGAATCTTTGCTCACTTCAATCGTGTTGATTGTGTCTGCACGGGGTTTCGTTTTGTTTCGAACAATTCGAGAAATCAAACGACCAACTCTTTTGTTCTTGAAATTGACATCAACACTGCCTTTTAGCTTCTTTCCTGTAGGTTTCTTAACAGTTTTAGTGCAATTCTTTGGATGTGTAACCGCTCGATTGTCCTGTTGAATGACATTAGGGTAGTTCGAGGGTTTGTTATTAGGGGAAAAATCACAGGCCTGAAAAGGTGGGGAAGAGGTCGTAGGGTTCACAAGGGTTTCCACAATGACCGGCTTATCTACTTGTCCCAACTCATGGTTGCCAAAACCATTTCATGTAATGAACGCAACCCAAAAATCATTTTGTGACTGTAACTGGTGCATGAGGATGATTTTAATCAGACCATGATGAAATAAACTTGAATCTGACCTCTGTTTCCTAAACCGTTTACCCATTTTATACAGACTTCTGAGTAGGTAGTAAGGCATATTCAACGAAAAACCAATAAAACTCATAAGCAAGCATAGATGATATAGGAAAACAAGTCTGAATCGTCCCTCACATGTGATGAATTGCTTCACTACAACAAGAAAATCATGCCACCTAGGTTTCAAAAATGAAATTGGCATACCTTGATCACAGCTGGTTATTTTTCATGAGGTAAACAGTAAAGTCCAAGGGACCTCCTCCACTTTCACATTCTTGAACCATTTCTAACCAACCGCTGGAAATCCCGTGGCTTGGATTAAGAACTCTTCTGTTGCTTCCAATTGCACATCACCGATCTTTGCCCTACAGCCATCAAAGGTTAAGGAAAACTCTTAGGTGACCTGAAGGTTAAAACCCTGAAATTTTTCGATGAACAAATGCCAACCATTCCTTTCCAAATATTCCATAGCGTTATCATACGAAAGCAGGGTTTGGATGCCATTAGGTTCGACCATTACTACTAGATCCATACTACACAAACGAATAATTAGTGCACAACACACATGTAGGGTTTGCAAAAAGGCAACAGAGCCATAGCCCCGAGCCTTATCAATACATGATGTGATAATTCAAACGACGGGCAAGGTGTTAATCACAACGCATGTGAGAAAATTCGTAAAGCCCAAGACCATGCTAAGGAGTAATGACATGCTGTACATCGTATGCCACCTTGGCATTGGGTACATGCTAGGACCAGAGTACTCTGAAAACAAAATGCGTGCATCATAGTTTGATTGCAAAGTTAGGTCGGTTTACAAAATCGAATAGTCAAAGGTTTCATGGGAAATATAATCAAACATCAAACCAAAATCAATACAAAAACAATCGAATATCAAATGGAGGGGGTCTTCCATTCATATAACCACAAATATCTTAGGCATGCTTAGAATCGAAAGGGTCACAAACAAGGAGAGCAACATGCTCACAACAAGAAACCACAATTCTGTAATAAACCATATGCTTTCAATGAGATTTTAAAACAGAAAAGTAACGATAGTTGCGAGTTTTCATGATTCCAGTCATGAAAACTAAGCAATAATAGATGATAGGTAAAATGTGATGATTTACAACTGTCTTTCAGAGAAAATGCTCAGGAAAGGTAAATAAAATTTCATAGACCCTCTGTAGGCAGCTTATAAAAATAATAATTATATAATCGCTGCCAACAATGGCGACATGCTGGAAGAAGCAGTTATCTCTACCAAATGAACGAGTTCAGGTTAGAATAATAAAAAAAAACTTTGAATCGAAAACAACCAAAAAGTTGTTTGAGCATCTCAAGTAATTATAATGCAGTCCAGTTTCAGACAATTGTTATTTTTAAAGAAACGAAAACTGATGACAATCTTAGCAAAAGCGAGGCACGATGTTAAAGTTAAAATCTTCAATACTGTTGACAGGGCCGTTGCTGCCGAAAGGCATCCATAGCCTTGACAGGGATGTCAATTAACCCACTGTGATATCTGTATCCTGTCAAGAAATTCCATATCAGAACGAAGGATGTTTAAGGTCAAAACATAATCCATATCTAAGAATTTTCTTTTACCTGACATTGCTTCACTGCCAGTGGGCCTGTTCAGTACCCCGACGAAGTTATCTTGGCATCATGCATGCATTTACCTGCTGCCAGTAGACCTGTTCAGTGTTCCGGCGGGTTTACAAGAACTTCCCACAACTCTCTAAAAATTTATATTATAGTTTTTAAAGATAGTCAATAGAGTGGGGTGACGCTGGAAATTCTAGTTTTTAAACACATCTTAATATGTCACAGACCTTGATTTTTTTTTTTTTAGCTGTCCTTCATCAAGATCTAGAAACAGTTTATTAATAAACTGAATTTCAAGAACAGGGAGACATCATTGAGTTGTTCTCTTAAAGAACAGGGACAAAGTAAAAAGGATTTTTATAGATGGTCGTGAATACCTTCAATTGCAGATTGAAATCAAGAAAATGCTTTTCAAACAACAAGTCATCTTCAACAGGGCTGCAATTTTAGAGAAATACAACAATTGATGTTTTAACAACTTTCAGTAGTCATTTTCGAGGGGAAATTTTTCTTTTTTCTTTGTTTGAGCTAGCCTATGGTGCAGGAATATGTGTTCCAAAAGAAAGAAAAATAAGCAGAAATGAGAACCAAAACAAACCAGAAAAGAAAAACAAACAACTAATAAAACAGAACAGAAAATATTTACAAAGGGTGTATGGGAGCGTCATCAGGCAAAGTACTTTTTTAGAGCTTGGCCATTCACCGGGAAGGTGTCTGGCTGTCCCTCTAAATTATGTAAGTGAAAGGAACTGGGACCTAATTTCTCAGCAATTAAAAATGGCCCCAACCATAAGTTCTGAAACTTAGTATGCTCTCCTTTTCCCTCATGAGGTTTGTCCCATTTTAGGACAAGGTCACCTACCTCAAAATTTCTGTCAGAGGCAGAATTGGAATCAAATTAGTTTTTAACAATGAGTTGATGTTGATCCAATTTTCGTTTTGCTTGAGCCCTTACTTCCTCTAACTTTAACAAAGCGTTAATTCGACTCTCCAAGTGGGAACAATCTTCTTTCTACACCTTTTGCGATAACTGAAGAGTTGGAAGAAGGACATGCGGTGGAAGAATCACTTCCATGCCGTAAATGAGAAAGAAAGGTGAGTTATCCACAACAGTTTTAGGAGTTACTCTATCAGCCCAGATTGTGTTTAACAGTGTGTTATGTCAATTTTTATGGTTTTCGGAGACCGTTCTCTTGATAATTTTGATCATATTTTTATTAGTTGATTCCGACAAACCATTGCCTTGCGGGTAATAGCTGGTAGAGTACTTTAATTTAATTCCTTTTTCTAGAGAAAAATCACTCATTTCAAAAGAAAAAAAATAGGAAGCATTGTCAAATACTAAGCATTCAGGAATACCGAAACGAGTGATGATATTTGAATTTAGAAAGGATATCACCTGGCTAGTATTTATAACTTTTAATGGGGTAGACTCGGACCACCTAGTGAAATAATCTATGGCTGTTATGATGTATTTATGCTACTGCGAGGATGCTGGATTGATTGGGCCTATAATATCCAGGCCCCACTGCTGAAAAGGGGAGTCTACCGAAACTAGTTGCAAAGGGAGTGTTGGTTTCTGTATCTGTCCGGATGCCTTTTGACATATCACACACTTGCGACATAAGGCATGAGCATCTTTTAAAAGGGTAGGCCAGTAATAACCTGCTCTTAATACTTTGTGGGTAGTGGTGTCTCCATCGAAATGCCCACCAGCTTCCCCTACATGTAACTCCAATAAGACTTTTTCTGTTTCATCTTTTTCAAGACAGCGCATAAGTATTCCATCAACATTTTGGCAAAACAGAATACCATTAATCAACTGAAAAGAAGAAAATTTTAATCTTAGTGCTCTTCTTTTTTGGGGATCAAGGTGACGGGGAGTTGATCCATGTATAAGACAAAATTTGATGTCGTCGTACCAGGAACTAACAAGGTTTTGTGAACAACAGATTTGATTTTGATAGTGCTGATCTAGATTTAACATATCAGTTTCATTTTGCTGTCCTACAGCTGAATCGACAACCAACTTGCATAAACCTTGGCCTCTTACAATTTGTGCTGGGGTGATTTCTATGTCATATTCTTGTAAGGATGTGACCTAGTTTGCCCTTTTTTCGCCTAGTTCTTTCTGTACTAACAAATTTCTGACAGTCGAGTAAGGGACAATGATTTTCATCCTAGATTTCAACAAATAAGATCGGAAGTGTTTCACTGCTTTGAAAACAACATAAGCTTGCTGATCTACTATTGGGTAATTAAGTTCTGCCCCCTTGAAGGCTAAGCTTATAAAGGCAATTGGGACTTCGTTGTTTTCAATGTTCTTTTGAGTTAGGACAACAGCATAAGATCAATTAGAGGAAAACACATAGAGGGTGAAGTCTCGTGAAAAATCAGGGCTCATTAGAGAAGGAGCATCTATTATGGCCTTTTTTATTGAATCAAAAGCCTGACTTTATTAAGGTCCCCAATGGTACTGTACATCCTTTTTTATTAAGTTTTGTAATGGTCTCACCATTTCTGAAAAGCTGGGGACGAATCTCCTAAAAACGTTTATATGTCCTAAGAAAGATTGCATGGACTTTTTTGACAAGGGAGGGGGCAGTTTCAAAATGAATTGGGTCCTTTCAGGGTCGATAATCATCCCTTCATTCGATACAATGAATCCGAGGAGCTTACCTTGTTCTACTGTGAAGATAGATTTTTTAGGATTTAAAGAAATGTCGTACTTACAACATCACTATGGAACAGATCTTAAATGAGCTAGATGATCTCCTTTATTTTTTGAGAAGACAGTGACATCATCCAGGTAAAATACTACAAATTGATTGATTAAGCTGCAGAAAGCGATATCCATCGCTCTCTAAAAAGTGGCACCGACGTTTATGAGTCCAAAGGGCATATTTCTATAAGCGTAGGTGCCCCATGGGGTACGAAAAGTAGTTTTGAGCTGGTCTAGGGGAGACATAAGGACTTTCTTATGCCCAAAAAAACCATCCAACAAGGATAATATTTCAGAACCAGATACCTATTGAAGGATCTGTTCCATGGGAGGGACAGGGTAGTTGTCTTTATCAGATGCTCGGTTAAGATTTTGGAAATCAACACATAGTCGGATTTTTCCACTCTTCTTTCTGACGGGGACAAGATTAGAGACCCATTGTGTGTGCCTTACTAGGAAGATTATTTTTGCATTCAAGAGTTTGTTTAATTCTTTCTTGACCGTTGGTTCAAGTTTTGGGTGCATCTTCCTTAACTTTTGTTGAAAAGGTTGGGTCTGAGGTTTCATGGGAATAATGTGTTGTATGATGTTAGGATCAAAGGTTTTTAGGTTTTCATACGTCTAGGCAAAAACATCTTTGAATTCCTTAAACAACTTAATAAATTCTACCTTTTCTTGCTCAAAACACCCCAACCCCAAATTAATGCACTGTGGGTTGTATTTAGTTCCCAAATTTACTTTTTCGTGTGTCAAGGAGGAACTATTTGTTTTACAATTCACTGATTTTCTGAACTTATCGAGAAGATCATAAAAATTTTCTAACCTAACCACAGATTTCAGGATAGATTTTACCATGTCTAATGCAGATTCTAGGGATCTTGGATCTGGTATTACCGTAAAGTCGCAAAGATTTTCATCATGGGTACCTTCGTCGATCATTGCTCCCTGGAAAGTTTCTTCCATATGTAGAAAACTTATGATCTGTTGACTGTCATCGAAGACTCTCCAATTCATGATGTTGTCTGGGATGGATGGTATGAACAATAGTTCGATGAAAAATGCATTTGGAGATAGGCCTTCTGCAGGAAAAAGTTTTGAAGCGATGTTAGCTAACAAATCAGCTTCAAAATTATTCAATCTAGGAATAGAATTTATGTTAAATGCGAAAAACTTGTTCATCAAATTACATACCTCAGTCTGATAGCTTTTTAGGTGCGGAGATAAACACTGGATATAATTTTTTACCTGTCTAACCACTATTTCTGAATCACCAAAAACAGTCAAATTATGAATGTTTAAATCTAGTGATTTTTTGAGACCTTGCAGGAGTGCCTCATATTCGACCGTGTTGTTTGTACATTCGAATTCTAACCGGCAAGCAATCAAAGTCTTGTTACCTGCTGGATCGATGAGCACATACCCTGCACCAACTCCTTCCTTAGATTTTGACCCATCGAAGTAAAGAGACCATATTTGATTTTCATCAAGTGCATGTGACCATTGAGAGAAGGCTGTTGACTGTGTGCATGTCATAATTTCAGATTGTTGTTCCGGGTCAGTGATGGTAGAAGTTTCGGCCATGAAATTGCCGAAAAAGGTGGCCATCCCCTGTATTTCAAGACAATTGGCAGAAGGAGTGAATGGTTCATTGGGATCATTTAAATCAGTTACCATGAAATTAAGATAACGTTCACGATTTACCTTGATTCTGTTAGGCTTTCCATTCTTGGGTAGCCACAAGTGAGACCAATACGTTGCAAAATAGCCATGTAATTTTTCTGACCAATCTCTACTTAAAAAAAAACCATATACTTCTGGGATATATACAACAATGATATGACTCACTTGATGGACTTTAGGATTAGATGATAATCTTATAAGCACATTTTTTAATTCGCCTATCACTTTAATATTAGTTCAATCAAGCTGGATAATTTTCAAGTTGGACGGTTGAACTTAGGCATTAATCCTTTGACATATAGACCAAGGAATTATGTTAGATGACACACCTAAATGTACCATACAGTTATGTACATTCCTGTTGAAAATTTCAAAAGTCAACAAAAATGGAGGGACATTTCTGCAAGTATTAATAGTAGAAGTTTGTTGTTTTTTAATCGCAGCATCTGAAACTGGTTTATCTACAGTTGTTACACTATTTATAGGAAGGTATCTTTTATCATGAGGCTCGGATGTAGTTTTGGCGGAGGCCTTTTGAGGAATTTTGGGGCTGTTTTGAACACCTTTGTTGCTGTTTGGATTGCTATTTTTGTTGTTCTCTGCAATATTCTGCAACATCTTTTTCAAAAGAAAAGAGAATTTTAATAATTCGTAAACATAAATGTTAGCCCTAAGATTTTTTAGATCTTCAATCAAATCATAATATAAACTTGGGTTTGTTGAATTCTGTTTAGTCTCAATTGATTTAGACTGTTTTGGAGGCAAAGTAGTCACAATTTCAGAAGAAGTCTTACTTGCTGTCTTGCTCCTGATATTGTAAGGATGCACTGTTTCGAAATTAGCTTGAAAAATGCTATCCAAAAAATGTCTGAAAATGTTTAGAGAGGATTCATCTTCTTCTATTGTCTCTTGTTCAGCTACTTCTTCAGGAATATCGGGAGGAATCAAGTTATCGTGTGCTTCTAGGATCGTTTGAATAACAAATTGTAGGCTTTCTAGATTTAGGCCTTCAAAATTTGAGTTAGATTGGTTTGTGGGAAAAGGATTCCTAAAAGGGGGTTTGTAAGGCCCTTTGCTCGAAGAATCTTCTTCAACTGACCTTTTCAAATCTATAACTTGATTGGATAACTTCTAAATGACTTTTTGTAGGTTTTCTAGATCCGAACTCTCATGTTGAGCTTTATTTTGGGGAGGTCTAGAAAGGATTTCGATTTTCTTCTTGGACAATGAACTGGTCTCTATCTCATTGCCGGTATTGTCTTTTAAGCTGAGAATATCTTTCTTGATTTGACTCACCTCTTCGAAGGCTTCTAACAATGTGGCTTTCTTGGACCTCTTTACCCAAATGGCTATGTTTTGATGTAAGGCTTTCGTGTAGTATGCAACAAAAGAATTCTCGGCAGGCATTGAATCCGTGGGGATTTGGTTTTTTAGTGTCAGGAACCTTTGATTAAAGTATTTTATCTTTTCTTTGGGGTTGATTTTTAAACTATAAAGCTCCATGACTAGAACTTCAGGAGACTTTTCGTCTCCGAACTTCTCAAGGAAACAGGACTCAAATTTATCCCATGACACGATGGTGTGGGGTTGTTTGGCAAAGTACCAAGTAGAGGCATTGCCTTCAAAGGTGTAGGGAAACAATTTGCACACTACGTCTTCATGCTCAACACTATAGAGCCTAATGGCTAGCATAAAATTTTTGATGTGATCTTCAACGATCTACTTGGAGTCTGGGACAAATTTAGGAAGCCATTTCTCCGGGTGTTTAGGTAAAGGATGTTGGGGCCTAGGTATGGCCACTGCATCTTGGTCAAGCTAGGGTCTGGGGGGACTGTTCAGATTGGCCATAGGTGTGGGTGGTGTCGAAGGCTAAGATGAGAAACTGCCTTCGTCTGAGGATTCTTCTCCAGAAGAAGAAGGAGATGAAGGGGGTGGTGATGGTGGAATACCATATTCTCCTGCTGCAGGAGTGAGGATATGATCTGAATCCATAGGGTTTAAGGTAATATCAGTACCTGTGAGTTGTTCCTCGATATCAGATAAGTCTAATTGTTGGTTCAAAGGTCGACTTGGTTGTCTGATACAGGCTAAGGCACTGTGCGTTCTTATGAGGGATTAACGAACAATCTCTTGTATGTCACCACCTGGGAGATTTGGAGTTACTGGTTCAATTGTGATCCGTGGATCGTCATTTGATGCGGTTGTTGTTTGAGGGACAATGTTTTCGTCTGAACGAATTCTAGTTACTATAGGTGAGTGGGTAGGTGGGGGAGGAGTCTTGCGACCTCCTCGTGCCATTAATAGTTTTCAGGCCCTCCTTCTAGCACCATTTGTTGATGAGCAAAATTGACCACTCATCAACTGGAGGAGTGAATCCGGTCCAGGGTTGTCTAATTAACCCAATCCATTTGGATTAATTCACTCTGACGGGTTTTTCAGCTCCGTTGGCTGATCTAAGTCCTAAAGAAAGTGAAAAAATAACTAAAGGAAAAAAAATAACCTAATAAATAACAATCACTAAAATCTATAAGTACATTTAAATATATATATGTACAATTTGTTTAACTGGAATTATAATCAATAACTTTATATACAATCAGTACAAAACACGAGTTTTAATCTACGTAAAAATCAAATGTAGATTGATTACATTTAGCAATAATAATAAAGCAAGTGAAAACACTATCTAATTTTTTGGGTTTGTTTTCTTAAATGTATACACTCATGACATCACACATTAAACTTCCTAATTGAACATAAAATAATAGATAGTAGAAAATGTTTTATATAGAGAAAACGTCTATATTCGGGAAACTAGCGAAATCAAATAACAGGCTAACATGTTATTGCATCCAATGTCTGTTCGATGTTGAATATCCAACCACCTTTATCTAATGAAGTAAACCTGCTACAGATCTTGAGATTGCCCCTAATAAATGAGGAACGATAATGCTGGAGATTGAATTTATAATAACAAAACATATAATAGATGCAATCACAATAATCTTATAATTTGCAAGTAACTAAGATGAAATAATTCTTCCTGTAAGAACTTGCATGTAAATATTCAACTGAAATTAAATTTAAATCTCTTAATTTAAATTGAATAAAGGATCACTGTGTGTTATATCTGAGATACGAGATATGGGAAGTATGTGAAAAGGATTATCTCAAATAATAATAAATCATGCAGACGAAAGGCTATAATCATCTATCATCGTATTGAGATAAGCAGAACCTAAATTAAAACATGATACAGAAAGCTAAAGCTGTAATGTATTTTGTGTCATTCAA
This sequence comes from Picea sitchensis, assembly GCA_010110895.2. Classification (NCBI taxonomy): domain Eukaryota; kingdom Viridiplantae; phylum Streptophyta; class Pinopsida; order Pinales; family Pinaceae; genus Picea; species Picea sitchensis. Next base: position 44,052 of record SNQJ01S0132623.1, on the reverse strand, counting down.
GTCTATATATAAATATCCATACTCTCACCCCAGGCCAAGATGATTAAATGCTTACAAAATAATATGTTTATATAGGTTTCATGAAACATAATTGTTTCCTGTTGATAAGATCAAGTTGGTTTAAAAAAATAATGGGGGATGCAACCACCCTGATTTCACTAAATATCAAAAACTACCAACAGTCTAATCTGTTTACTCAAAAATACAAAATTGATATAGCTGGGAGATCTCAAAAAGTGCCTCATATCATCTTGGAAATCATGGGCTCCTTAATCATCCTGAAAACAAATGAAAATGAGAAGATCTCAGATATGTTTTCAATTATCAAATCAAACAATTCAAATTATCTTAACTGGCTACAGAATCTTGTGATTCTGTAGCTAGTTATAATAGCAAATGCAATCATATTTTATTAAATAAACAAAACAGACTAATCTTAATAAGAAAAATAGTTTATTCAATCAAATCGAATATCCTAACTTAAGAGTGACACAATAATGCTAAAAATTAAAAATATCATACCTCAAATCATGAAATCAAAACGTATTAAGAAATTTTGGAATTAATGATAGTTGTTGTTGCCTCTACGTTTTTGAAAATGACATGACTTGTAGTTTTCAAGCATTTATCCTTCCCTTGGATAATGGATTTAAGTCTGTTGTTTTCATTTGTCAACATATCAACTTGGTTTCTTAAAGACTTGAGTCGTGACTATAGCAGTGGAACATCGGTATAGTACCTGTCGATCCACGATCGACACACATCACATTGTGACTGTAAGGAGTTTGGATTAGCACAGACAACATTATGGGTCGGATAATCCTCCATGCAAATGGTAGATTTATCACAGAGCTGGATACCAGGAAATTCTGGGTTGTCCTTTAGACAAGGAGGCAGATTGTTAACATAGTCATAGGGTCAGTCAAGGTATAGCTCGAATGACACGGGGTCCTCTTCAGCCAGGAATTTGTCAATTTCTAAGTCTAAATCTTCACTCACTACAATCGTGTTGATTGTGTCTGCACAGGGTTTCATCTTATTTCAAACACTTCGAGAAATCAAACGACCATCTCTTTTGTTTTTGAAATTGACATCAACACTGCCTTTTAGCTTCTTTCCTGTAGGTTTCTTAACAGTTTTAGTGCAATTATTTGGATGTGTAACTGCTCGATTGTCCTATTGAATGACATTAGGGTAGTTCGAGGGTTCGTTATTAGGGGAAAAATCACAGGCCTGAAAAGGTGGGGAAGAGGCCGTAGGGTTCACAAGGGTTTCCACAATGAACGACTTATCTACCTGTCCCAACTCATGGTTGCCAAAACCATTTCGTGTAATGAACGCATCCCAATAGTCATTTTGTGACTGTAACTAGTGCATGAGGATGATTTTAATCAGACCATGATGAAATAAACTTGAATCCGACCTCTGTTTCCTAAACCGTTTACCCATTTTATACAGACTTCTGAGCAGGTAGTAAGGCATATTCAACGAAAACCAATAAAACTCATAAGCAGGCGTAGATGATATAGGAAAACAAGTCCGAATTGTCCCTCACATGTGATGAATTGCTTCACTACAACAAGTAAATCATGCCACCTAGGTTTCAAAAATGAAATTGGTATACGTCGATCACAACTGGTTATTTTTTGTGAGGTAAACAGTAATGTCCAAGGGACCTCCTCCACTTTCGCATTCTTGAACCATTTCTGACCAACCGCTGGCAATCCCATGGCTTGGTTTAAGAACTCTTCTGTTACTTCCAATTGCACATCACTGATCTTTTCCCTATAACCATCAAAGGTTAAGGCAAACTATTGGGCGACCTGAAGGTTAAAACCCTGAAATTTTTCGATGAACAAATGCCAACCATTCCTTTCCAAATATTCCCTAGCATTATCATATGAAAGTACAGTTTGGATGCCGTTAGGTTCGACCCTTACTATTGGATCCATACTGTACAGATGGATAATTAGCGCACAACACACAGGTAGGCTTTGCAAAAAGGCAACAGAGCCATAGCCCCAAGCCTTATCAATACATGTTGTGATAATTCAAACGACGAGCAAGGTGTTAATCACAACGCGTGTGAGAAAATTCGTGAAGCCCAAGACCATGCTAAGGAGTAATGACATGCTATACATCGTATGCCACCTTGGCATTGGGTACATGCTAGGACCAGAGTACTCTGAAAACAAAATGCGTGCATCATAGTTTGATTGCAAAGTTAGGTCGGTTTACAAAATCGAATAGTCAAAGGTTTCATGGGAAATATAATCAAACATCAAACCATAATCAATACAAAAACAATCAAATATCAAATGGAGGGGGTCTTCCGTTCATATAACCACAAATCTCTTAGGCATGCTCAGAATCAAAAGGGTCACAAACAAGGAGAGCAACATGCTCATAGCAAGAAACCACAATTCTGTAATAAACCATATGCTTTCAATGAGATTTTAAAACAGAAAAGTAACGATAGTTGCAAGTTTTCATGCTTTCAGTCATGAAAACTAAGCATGAATAGATGATAGGTAAAATGTGATGATTTACAACTGTTGTTCAGAGAAAATTCTCATGAAAAGTAAACAAAATTTCATAGACCCTGTGTAAGAAACTTATAAAAATAATAATTATGTAATCACTGCCAACACTACCGACTCTTTCGGAAACACCTGTGAAGCAGATGAAGTCTCACCTGAGGTAGAGGAAGGGGTGGTTGCAGGACTCATATGTCTGCAACCTTAGCTGGGACATAGATATGTGATTATCTTTCTTACAACGCACCTAGCATCAGTTATTCCTTAACATACATTCATTAATACACTTTGTCGAAAGCACAGAGCATCGTAGTGAATACTTATACTAAGGAAGATTCAATACTTAGCCACAAAAATATAGGTTATATTCAACAGATCAAGTGCTAAGCATCTTATATATCAGATCTAACATTCATTCATATATCATCAATACAGAGCATAACTAGATCTACTTAATCACATCAATCACTTAGCCAGGAAAGAGATAAACACATTAGAGCGAAGCACAAAGCACTATACACCCAGTTACCATGGTTCACCCCCACCTTGGGGCTATGTCCACAAGATATTCTTCTTTATTATCTCAATCAAGTAGTTACAACATGGAGCTTCAATGATCCTTACTTCGCATGGGACAAAAGATTTGCATAGCTCGCTAGATCCTTCTTCCTTTCACTCAGCACAAAACTACAACAACTTGCAGTTAACCTTTTAGTCTTCTTACAATCTTGCACAAAGCTCTTTCAATATACATCTGATCACACAGATCCAACTACTAGCACTAAGCCCTTAGCTATACATTTGCACTAAGATTCCCCCCCTACTTACATTGCCTAAGTATCCATTTATAGATTACAAAATTGACCTAAACGTGGGTAAACTCACGAGACGACATCCCTTTCCCTTTAATTTAACCCAAAACCCTAAAAGGATCCAAAAATAGGTCTTGCTTCCTTAATTTCCACTTCTCATTGCGCTCCATCTTTGGCAAGCTGTTGCAGTCCCAAAAGTGGTCAATTATGACCAAGTATTCTTCAAAACTTGATCAAGGGCCAACACTAATTACAACTTCATGCCTACATGTTTAGAGAAATATTTCTAGAAAAAATAAATAAGAATGCAAACTCTAAACATGAGATAGTCTACAATGTAAAGGATGTTCCTACAACAACTCTAATGCTCAATAGATACAGAATAATAGTCCACGACATATGCATCATAGGAATCACATATATCCATAAAATGCTTGGCCAAAAGTGACTGACATCCTTGTTTCCACTTTTCACTCTTTCATACGTAATGTCTTTAGATTAAAATGTATAATCTCCTTTTTAGTATCAATACCTAGATGTTGTTGCCACAGGATACGTAAGATGAAAATATACAAACTTTGAATCATATTTTAGAAAAAATAATTTAACATAAAGAAGTCACTTGACAACTTAATAAGATGCTCAAGTTTACTTCCTTGAGTTGAATCTCCTTTCATGGGATATGACATTGGTCACTTTGATAATGATTTTAAGGACACATTAATTGAAATGTTGTGTTATTGGGTTTCTAGGCCATTGACAATGTGCCCATATTTTCATTTTTTGAATTTGAAACAATGGTAAGTAATCTCATAAAACTTGTAACAATGAAGTTTCATATCTTAACAAGACCTTTACAATGGTACAAATATAACACAAAACAAATTTTGGGTTCAAAAGTTATGGTGAAAATACTAAAATAGGTGTTTCACAAGTTGCAAAAATATGCATGTTGCATGTCACACAAAGTTCAAAGTTCACATATCACATGTGGCATCAAGTTTAAGTTTTTCATGTCACATGTCACACCAAGTTCAAATTTAACTAGTCAGACCAAGTTCAAAGTTCACGTGCATGGAACATATGCTTTTTGCATGTTGCATATCGCATGCTGCAACATTTTCAAAGATGGATGTCGCATGTCACAAGTTGTAATATTTTTTAAGTTCTTTTGACAACTTTCAAAAATTTCTTATTGCATCTTCCCAAAAATTTCTTTTTGCATGTTGCACCAAGTTTAAAGTTTGCACATTTCTTGGAAAATATGCTTGCCACATGTCACATGTCACAAGACTTTCAAATTTGCATATCTCATGTCACAAGATTTTGGAAGTTGCATATTGCATATTCAAGTTATATTTGTTGCCTAGACTCCATAGCCCAAGCACAAGACACCGGGTCTTGCTTGGATTCTCACGTTATATCTTAAAATACAAAGAGATTACCATTTTTAAAAGACAAATATATACACATTTGGAACTCTTGAAACCCACAAACAAACAAGCATGTAAAATTTAAATCCAAAATTGAACAATTCAATCTCTTAAATTTCACGTTTACCAATGCCTTCAAGTCACTAGGATGATATCCATGGAGCCACAAATTGATGCAGAAATTGTATGTCAAGGCCAATAGAACCAATAAAACCAAGGAGTGTTGAATCAATACATACCAAGTCTAAGAGAAGCTGAAATTATCATTAAGTGTATAAGAAAATTACATTCACAGATATATACAAGCCATAGAAATAGCCCTGTGTATATTATCAGATGAAAAAGTACCCATAATGTTAATGTTGTTAGGATATTTAGACACTTAGGAGTTATTTAAGATCTACTTGGTCTATTGTGTTGTTAGGTAAAAGTGTGTCTTCTAGTGTGTTTCTTTGGTATGCATTAGTATGCATTTGTATTTAAGAAATCCGACGGTCACGATATGTTCCTGACATAGAGTGATTCAACGGTTCATACTCTCCTCGATATTAATGGCCATTGATCCATGGATTAACACCTGATTGGTCCATGATCTCTATTTAAAGAGCATGGAGGGTCATTTTCCGATGATCGATTGTGAGAAACTGTCTTGTAAAATCTCTCAGTAATCTTTTTTTTTTGCATTAATAAACTGCTCCAAGTGGTTGCATTGGCCAGGGCCGTGGATGTTTCCCCGTAGGGTTTTTACCACGTGAAAACATCATTGTGTTGATATTTGATATATTTATGTGAGTTTTTATTGAAGGTGTTCTTCCTCTATTGGAATACTTGTGTTTTTTAACATAGTATCAGAGCCTGTTTGAAGACCCACTCATGTCGTAGATCGAGATCATGAAGCTGAGTTGCCTCATCTCCATTTTATGTAATTTCCACACATTTATGGTCTAAGAGGACTATTCAATTACGTTCAGAGCACTCGTTTCATTCATGAACACTTTTTGTTTCACTCAAAAAGGTTTCTATTTGCCCAAGATACGACCATTACAGTCAGATCCGAAGGTATAAAGTTTGAATATGCATTTTTAAAATTTTTTGCAGAGAAGTATTTTGGTTTTATTTCAGTTTTGTATTTTTTTATTTTCGGGTTTCTACTCTTTTAGATTTGTGTATACTCTTTTCCCTACGCCCTGTGTGATCTCGGGAAATCAGAAACATATAGGAAAAGGTGCATCTTCCAGGTAAGCTAACCGAGATCTAACCCTTGTTGTTATTGAGAAGCGAATTTTTTTTTTCTTGTCTGAAAAGAGTTTTTTTTAGCACGCTCTCCAAGGCTGTGAACAACAACAACAACAACAACACCTTCAATCCTCCTTCTGAACATTACAATATGTTTTGCTAGACCATTTGGTTAAAAGTTGCCTTATTAATTAAGAGGTCTTGAGTTCAAGTCTCTCTTTTGTTACTTTTCTTGAAAAAGTTCATGCTAAAATTGTAAAGTGTATTTCACTTCAAGTATAAAAGTGAATCACTATAAGTAGCTTTAATATTTTATTTTAGAGTTATTTATTTTGCATGCATCTTTTCTTTGTAAAAGTGAGCTCCACTTCTCTTTATAAAAGTGGGTCACTTCATAAAGCAACTCACACTACCACGTAGTCCTTTGGTTATCATTTATGCCTTTTTTTTTTAGAAGGGCATAACTCTCACATCCGAAGTCCGTTTTCAGTGCCGTTTTTTATTTAAACCGCATAACTTTTCAATATCTTTCCATTCAGATAATCAGTTTTAGTTTTTAAATCTGTATTATCTTCATATTTAATATGGCTTCTACAAGTAATCTCTTACTTACCAGCACCAACTAATTCCAATGAAAATCCCATATGGAGGATTTATTAAGAAGTAAAGGCTTGTACCAGATTACCTTGGGAAAGGAAACATCACCCACTAATGCTGATAAGAAAGACAAATGGGATAATAGGAATGATGAAGAACGTGGATTAATTAGAATGTCCATCTCTCCTAATTTAATTTACCACATTCAATCAATTGATAAACCCAAAGAAGTTTAAGAAAAGATTGAATCTATGTTTGGTAAACACAATATTGTTCAAGCACAACAGTTAGAAAAACAAGTACTAACTTTAAGTCCAAGTGATTTTTCTTGCATTGAAGACTATCTATCTAAGTTTAAAACACTTAGAACTTTATGTGAAGAATGTATGATAAAGATAGACGAAGATCATTGCATCTATCTTATTCTTTCTAAGATAGGTAGTGCATATTATGTGTTTGTATCTACCTTTTATGCCATGCAATAGGCTCTAGGGGTTGTTAGAAAATAGAAGATGGTGTGCTCATTTTACCATTGACGATACCTTCATCACCCTACCATAGGCCGAAGCCTCCCTCCGAGCACCTTAACCTTGACTGAGAATTCCTCCAGAAGCAAACCCTAGGCTAGATAGCCAAACAAAGGGTAGTGCATCATTCCCTAAGGATAGGGCATCACAAAAAAGATGATCAGATAGTCCAAACCCTAGCCAAGAGATATTCAACCCAATATTGAAACTAGTTGTTGTTGCAGCTACACCTGCAACCCTCCTCCAAACCTGTGCACAAGACTGCAACTGCAGTGCGCACCAACTGAGAAACTGCAATTCTGAGATGTCACAAATGAGAACTGGCACCCTGTATTTATAGTAGTTCTGCTAGTTTTGCTGGGGCCAACTTCTCCTTCTGGATAAGTGTCTGTTCAGTATATTATTATTATTTTTGGCTGACTTCTTCTCTTGGAGGCCAATAACCTAATATAAATTATCTTCTTGAGCCGACAAGGCTTCTAGGGTTATTATCCAACTCATTAGGGTTTCTCTTGCTTCCCGAAGTCTTCTATTTTCGTCAGGTTCACACGTGGAGGTAAATACCTCCCATAGCTACCATAATATTAACACTCCCTCCTAGCTAGAGAGGTATTTACAGGTAATG
>SNQJ01S0132623.1:22328-33269 GCA_010110895.2 Picea sitchensis | reverse complement strand
CAGACTTCATAGAGTTCATCATGGCTTGCTTGACTTGGTCAAACCCTAGATTTGACCAGAAATCCAAACTTCATGTCTTGGCCTTCTGAGAGTACCAGGAGATGCACTAGGCTAGGGTGCACTGATCTATCTAGAGATTAGGTCAATATCGTCACTTAAGGTGCCTCGAAAAGAGGTTTAGGGTTTATGCAACTGCTTCTTCTAGTAACCCTAGCTGCAGTGCTTTTAAAAACTGCTCCTACTAGTAACCCTAGCGGCAGTTCCTCAACGAGCTCAATGTCTAGCGACTATGTTTCCTTCCAACATTTTAGGCTGACTGAAGGGGTGTGGGCCCATAACCTGTTAGAATATAGAATACGGTGTGCTCATTTTACCATTAACGATAGCTTCATCACCCAACCATAGGCCGAAGCCTCCCTCCAAGCACCTTAACCTTGACTAAGAATTCCTCTGGAAGCAAACCTTAGGCTAGATAGCCAAACAAAGGGTAGTGCATCATTCCCTAAGGATAGTGCATCACAAAAAAGCTGATCAGATAGTCCAAACCCTAGCCAAGAGATATTCAACCCAATACTGAAACTAGCTGCTGTTGCAACTGCAGCTGCAACCCTACTCCAAACCTGCGCACAAGACTGCAACTACAGTGCACACCAACTGAGAAACTACAATTTTGAGATGTCACAAATGAGAACTGGTGCCCTGTATTTATAGTAGTTCTACCAGTTTTTCTAGGGCCGGCTTCTCCTTCTGGATATGTGTCTATTCAGTATATTATTATTATTTCTGGCCGACTTCTTCTCTTGGAGGCTAATAACTTAAGATAAATTATCTTCTTGAGCCGACAAGGATTCTAGGGTTATTAGCCAACTCATTAGGGTTTCTCTTTCTTCCTAGAGTCTTCTATTTTCATCAGGTTCACACGTGGAGGTAAATACCTCCTGCAACTACCATAACATTAACAGGGGCAACTTATCAAAAACCCAGTCTTGAGAACTCTTGTGATTCTTTGATTAGAGAGCAAGACAAGCTAGTACAACTTGGAGTGATCAGCACTATAGGTACCTCCAACAAATCCTTAGTTGTCCATTAGAAAGATAAACCCAAGAATCCCAAGAAGCAACATCCTCGCCACAACAACAAGTAATATAAAGGTCCCAAACCCACTTAGACATCTTTTGCTCCTAATAGAGACAAAGGAGAAAAATATAAAAATAAGAATACTAACAGACATTGCAACTTTTGTGATAAAGATGGTCATGATGAGTCCAAACATTTCAATAATATGGCAGATTTAGTAGCAACGATGAAGAAGAACAACATCAGTATTGATTCTTCTTCTTCTTCTTCTTCTCATGGACATGCACTTTCAGCTTCTGGTTTCTCCTTCAATACAAATTCTACTTCTACTTCTACTTTTGATGAGTGGCTTATTGATTCTGGAGCATCCTATCATATGGATAAGGATAGAGCCATATTTTCTACTCTAAATGAATGTAACACCAAGAAAATATTTGTTGGTGATGATAGATTCTTAGTGTTGAAGGATCTGGAATAGTTCAAGTAGAAAATGGTCATTTCAATGATGTATTATGTGTTCCAAGTCTTTCTTGTAACATTCTATCAGTATATAAAATCACTTATTCAGGTGAAGGTAAAACCATAGAGTTTTCACCTCACCAAGTTGTAATCAAGGATCTAAAAGATCCTAGGCATGTTCTTGCAACTGGAATTGCTGACGATATTACCAGGTTGTACAAATTTGACAACTTTGGGTCATCATCTTTTTCATCAGTTTTTGTTTCTCATAGCAATGACTTGAGCAAACTTTGGCATGAGCGGTTTGGTCATCTAAACTATCGCTCATTGCAGCAACTATGTAATCAATAGATGGTGACTGGTCTTCCTCTTGGTTCATGCAGAGATGGTGTTTGTGCTGGTTGTGGTCTCGACAAACATCACTGAGAAAATTTTGACAAATGTGCCTCTTGGCATGCCTCAGGTCCCGTGCATCTTGTTCATAGTGATTTGTGTGGTCCACTTTCTTCTCCTTCTTTTTCTAGGTGCAAGTATTTCTTAACTTTCATTGATGATGTTTCTAGATGTACTTGGGTTTACTTCTTAAAACTTAAGAGCGAAGGTTTTGACAAGTTTTTGGCCTACAAGGCCCTTGTAGAAAAGAAATTTGGACATCAAATTCAAAGGCTAAGAACAAATAATGGAGCCAAATATGTGAACAATAATTTTACAAGTTACTGCACTACATAGGGAATCCAAATGCAACACACTGTTCCATATACACCACAACAAAATGGTGTTGCTAAGAGAAAGAACTGCACATTAAAATAAATGGCTAATTGTATGATCCAATCTAAGAGATTAAGTCTAAAGTATTGGGCGAAAGCCATCAATGGTCACGATATGTTCCCAACATAGAGTGATCCAATGGTTCATACTCTCCTCGATCTTAACGACCATTGATCCGTGTCTTAACACCCGATTGGTCCATGATCTCTATTTAAAGAGCATGGAGGTTCATTTTCCGATGATCGATTGTGAGAAAATCTCTTGTAAAATCTCTTTGTAATCTTTTTCTTTTGCATTAATAAACTTCTCCAAGTGGCTGCATTGATTGGGGCCGTGGATGTTTCCCCGTAGGGGTTTTACCACGTGAAAACATTGGTGTGTTGATCTTTGATCTGGTTATGTGTGTGGTTACTGAAGGTGTTCATCCTCTGTTGGAATACTTGTGTTGTCGAAAAAATGCATTATATACATCATTACATTTTCATCTATATAATGTACATCTAATTGTCTTATAAAATTATTACACATCATAAATTTATTTTAGTCTTCTTTTGTGTTTTCCAGGTCTTAAGTAATTCATCCATCTTCATGTCTTCGTTTACTGGGTTCTCTTCAACAACTGATGTTGTTTCAGTAATTTCACGTCGAGTACGTCTGGTCTCATACCCACGAAGTGGATAGTACTGTGAGGGGACATCACCTACAAAAACAAAAAATATTAAATTTATATGGCCAATTTTTAAATATCATTGAAGCAGTTCATTAATATTAAAAAAAAACTTTGCAATGTAATTATTTACCTAGTCCTCTAGTCGACACCGTTGGAATGGCTACCATGTTCACCTGATCTTCAGGTTGAGGAGGATCAACTATGACATTCTATGCAATTGAAATGTCAAAATTTATAAGTACATAATTATTAAGTATACAATTAATATACAACCATTTTATCGTCATGGGCCTCAGTCACAGGAACATCTTGGGACTGCACCCCACTGGGATGGGGCTACTGGGGAGTACCATGATCTTCTCGCTACATTGCACTATCAACGCTCTGTTGTCCAGTACTAATGGTTTCATTGATAGTGTTGCTCCCCTGATTAAAACAAAGTAAGACATTGAATTATGGACGATATCAAACATTTACGTATTTTATAAGTAATGAAAGGTTAATGTGGACTGGTTTTTATTTACCTTATCCCACAAACTGGATCTTGGGGTCTTCCCCATGCGTTTCCTACGATCAAACACGACTTTATAACTATACTTGTAATAAAGTTGGAGGTCTTCCTTCGTGGTTTCAGTTCCGAAGTCGTCGCCCTGGATTGCATAAGGGTATGCGTTTTTCATGTTTTTGGCTGCAATTACCTGAAAGTTGTAAGATGATACAAATAATATTCTTAATATGTTTGGGTACTTACGATTCATGACTGTAACCTCGAGTATCTGCCCTAGCCTAGTTTGTGTTGTCCATGTTTGGAAATCCTTTCTTTGGTTTCCTTTGAAGTGTCATGCAACCTATCATGAAAATTTTCAAGTATGTTATATATAACCACACTTTTATTTAGATCTAAAGAAAATTAAAGCTGGCATTGAAATCAAAATATTGTAATTTACCTTGGTGTACTAGTTATTTTTTCTCTTGATTTTTTCAAAATATTCTCTTTTGCATCATCAATGATCTCCTTCCACTCCCTCTCTGGAATTGAGGGAGTATTCTCATACCTAGTATTTCCTGCCAAGATTTGTCTATAAACATCCTACATTTATTTTAAATATTTGCCCCATTGCAGAGGTTACCACTTTTTTATTGAACGTGTCTACTCCAAAGACGTCTTCAAGATAATCCATAAGTTCCTTTTTGACGTTGGAATTTTGGAAATTCCACCTCATGCATAAGGTTTCCCCAAAAATAAATAAGGCCTTACTCTCTAGGTGCCTATAAAAATGGTCGTTTCCTACACACAAAAAGATATGATCATTAGTTTAAAATTAATAATCTATATGATTTGTGTATGAGATGGACAACATTAAACGATTAAAATATTAATTAAAACTACCTGGGAGTCTTGATTGTTTTAATGGAAGTCCATTATCGTTGACCAAAAATTTGCATGGAAGGGTCCCCATGCTTGTCACACGTCTAGCTCTAGGAAATGCAACCATGTCAACCACATCACCAGCCTCGCCTCTGTCACCATCTCTAGACTCTGACCGATGTGTGGATGTCTGGCGGTGCATGTCATCCTCCTATCTAAATTAGGTGTGGAAGATGGAGAAGTAAATAGTACTCTAGCAGTTGTATGACCACCCACATCAGGACTCTGTAGTGTCTCTGCAGCACCACTACTACCAACACTGGGCTGAACAGGCTCCAAAAATCTCTTTATAAAAAATAAAATGTTTTTTCGTGAGATAATGTAAAAGTTAAAGAACAAAGTTTCATAATTGAACATATGAGTACATTAGAAAACAACACTTTAAATTATGGTTATTACTTTATATGTGTTAAGTTGTGACATAAGGATATTGATCTTTTCTAGGATGTCGGGAGTTTGATCTAGACGATCTAATAAGATAGCAAGTTCCTTGTCCTCTTTAATTATATATATTTTTATTAATACCATCGGATCAGGGGATGAATATAACCCCTCCTCATTGGCGAATCATGATCAACATGGCCTGCTAACTACATATAATTTCAACAAAAACAATGTTATTTCAGTAAAATTATATAAGCAAATAATAAAATTCACGTAAAATGAAAGTGGAAATTGATAATCATTTACATGTTCTGTGGCTGGCCCTTTTCCACGATCATCCTTACACATTATAATATGATTAGAACCCCAAAATATTTAAAACATTGTTAACGATAACAAAATAAATGATTGCCACCCAAATAAAATCGACCTCAATGATCAAGCTCACATTATTATAAAATTGGGACCGTGAAATATTTAAAACAATGTTAAAGATAAACAAAAATATAATGTAATAATTAGAGTTTTCTTAAAGAGTTGTTTCATAAGTACCCACACACTATTAGTCGATGTTTCTATTTGATTCAAATGGTAATCCACTAATAATTCTTCCCCGAGAGATATCTTTTTTATTGCGCACAGGATTACCCAATTCTCTTGGTGTCCCTCATATATGCAATTCGGTTTCTTTTTTGTTGTCCTGGGTCATGTGCTGTTTATAAACCCTGCGATATTGCCGGAATCTTTAGGCCTTCCATCAATATAGATAGTTTCTCCCTTATTTTTATCCTTGTTTATTATTGTATATAATTTGTGGCGAGTGCATATCTCCACATACTTCGCATGTACTGGACCAACCGCATCCAATCATTATAATTGTAACATGTTCCAACATAGTCCATCAATTCATTTATTGTATTGTATTTTATAATTATTCCATCCATGGAAAATATCCCCAAGCCATGCTGGGAGGATGGTGCAATGTGATATGTCCTATTGTTGACAATGAAGTCAGAATCTATAGGAGGTAGTTCCTTAGGTACCCATTGTTTCACCAGATGCTTATACCTGAGTGGTACCTCTATGTATCTTATGCTATCATCATCATAAGAGCATGATCCTCCTTCGGTAAGAAAAAATTCCATGCATCTACAAAATTTTCTTTTGACTTTTTTACCTCTGGTCCTTGTTTGCTTATCATATCTACTAGATGCAGTCACATTTCCCTCTATTTGTCCTAAGATTTCCTCACTTGAAAAAGAAATATCTGACAGGTACTTGTTTGGTTGTACCTTCAGTTGCATGTGCACGTGTTGTTAGTGAGTAGTCCATCCTCATCCTAGTTCCAATTTATGAACTTTTTTTTCTATATTCAAAGTTCTAAATAAAATTTGTATATCTTTAGTTTTGGATGAAAAATAAGACTAGTGTGCAATTACCGATATTAGTAGGGGCACTCATGCATGTAGTGGATTCCCAACTTAGTGAAGGTTATGAATCTATAGGTGGGTGAACCTTAATTCGACTCACTTATCCATGCAAGAAATATGCACTATGGTTAGATTTCAGACTACGGAATAGTGGTCAACTACCTAATGTAATGTGATATCCTTCTTGATTCTGGACATATTAATGTGATAACACTAAGGACATAATAATTTTATCATATGGATCTAAGAAAAAAATTGTAGCAAGTTTTTTGTTTGTTGGATTTGTGCAAATTAGAATTATTATAAGAAATTTCCATTGAAGACGAGGGTCAATGCTATGGAGTAAGAAATCCAACCATCAGTTGGTGTGTGGGTGCTTTAGTTGGCAATAAGTCTAAGGAAATCCAAGAGTAGAACTATACAAATATTAGTTTTTTTCAACCCAAGTTGAAGAATAAGTTAGTTATGGTGATGGTTAACAATAATGCAACCCACATTTTTATGTAGGAAGTAGTGGTTGTTAAACTCAATGTGCAGTTGAAATTAGTGCAGTCTTTTTTCAAGGCAGTAAAATCTAACATAGGTAAAGTGGCTGGCTTGGATAAAGGAGTCAACTTATAGCTTGGACACTAGAGTGGAACTACTAGTTTCAAAGTGGTACCCATGGATGACTTTGAAGTTGTTTTTGTGCAAGAGTTTATGAGGATGTGATAGATGGCACCAATCCCTCACCTTAACAATTTGTTAAGCTTTGATGACACAAAACTTCACATAATTCCTATGTTGAGGGGGAAATAGAGTGAAATCACTAGGAGACTACCATGATTATGATTACAACAACCAATCATGCAATAGTGCAACCTTACAAAGAGGAAGTTGGAGGTTTTAAGAAATCAAAGAAGATATCGAGTGTAGGTTTTTGGTAACCTTTGGTGGATGAAGGCCCACACAAAACGTTGTTTACTAGGTTTGAATCCATAGTAAATAACACTATGTATATAATATCCAAAGTAGTGGATGTCTATTTAGAGAGTCAATATGGTATAAAATTTCATTGGATGGTTCATTTGACTTAAGTAGTTCTAGAAAAAATGATGTAGACTTTAAGGAAGGAATGGATTCCAATGTTAGTGTTTCTAGTGGCATTGGTGGCCACTTTCCATCCTTTTATCACTAAACAAATTCATAGGATGACTCA
Source organism: Picea sitchensis (assembly GCA_010110895.2). NCBI lineage: Eukaryota > Viridiplantae > Streptophyta > Pinopsida > Pinales > Pinaceae > Picea > Picea sitchensis. The sequence continues at coordinate 25,854 of SNQJ01S0132623.1, read as the reverse complement.
CAACTATCTTGAAAGGTAGTGGAGCCAAAGAACCCCACAAGGAAGTAAGTTCCTAGTTTGGTGTAAGTTGTAGAAAATCCGAGTAGGAGTGTTTGATTCTACAACACCTGATGATGTACTTTCATGGTTTTCAATGTAGAATTGGACTAGCTACCTAGCTTGTTTGAAGGCATGAATACAAAGGTGTACTAAGGCATGGGAAATAGGAGTTGAAGGTAAGTACAAGTGTGTGTGGAAATGTAAAGAAATTGAAGTGAGTTTAGTTGAAAATGGATGGTGAGTCTGTGTAGTATAGTAGTTAGTTGACATAGACATGTAGAATTTGCGAGGATGTTGTTGGGGAAACATTGAACATAAGTGGGGGAGGATGTAAGGATTTTTGTTTTCCCATGAAGAACAAATGCACTTTCCATGTGTATTATCTTGATCAAGGTGAAGGAAAATGGGATGATTCGGTTGTGATTAGGAACTTGACATGGTGTAGCCAGACACATTACAAGATGCATTGCAATATGGGTGAGGTGCTCACTAGAGTGAAACAAGTTGTGCATATGGTGTATAGCGATTTTTCTTAAGTTGCGAAGAAAAAAGTGTCATTGTCTTGGTGGAGAAAAGGGATGATAAATCTTAATGGAGATTAAATCGTAGTCAAAGATGGAAGAGTGTGAATTTATAGGTTGGATAGGTCTGTGACATGATAAGGTTGTAGGTAGAAAGTGAGTCACTAGAAAGAACACCACAACAAGGGACACCTTAGTGGAAGTGTTTTGGGTTGCAACACTTCACATGCATAACTTAGTTGAGAAGATGGGTGTGGGAGAGTCACCCACTAATGAGTGGTGTGGTAATAATTGAAGCATTGTGTCTAGTGCTATAGTGTCTTATGGAAGCATTCAAGGTGCGACAGACTTTGTAGTGACAACGATCCAAGGAGGGAGAACGCTAACAAGATCTTCAAGAGAACTACTCCAATTTGAGGCTTACAAGAGGCAAAAATCAGTTTCTGTAAATCAAGACTGTAATCAACATGTAGGTCCAAGTTTACAATAAGGACATATAGAAACACTTAATGACTACATGGATTTCCCCCCTGCTTTTGAAGGTGGGAATGTGGTCTACTATGTTGCTAATTCCCAAAAGGTGGTGGGGGCACACATCTCCTCCCTATAGGTAATTTCCTTCTTCTTTTCTAATCAATTGAGTTAAATAGGCTAATAAGGGCTTAGAAGTCTCAAATAGTTGTGTTAGTTGAATGCCATCTAGTTCTTAGTCAACTTAGTAATGTAGATTGGGGTTGTAAATATGATTTGAAAGGGAGCCTCTTTTATTATATCCTGTCATAAGGCAATATCTAGTGGAGTTCTTGTAATGTGGAAAGACATTGGAAATGTCAACCAAATAAGGTTTATGGCAGACAATTCAAGACATTAAGCTATTACCCACGTCCCAAAAAATGGTTAGTAACTTTGTATTGTTAGAATCCATTCACCTACTAATCTTAGAGACAAAGAAAGAGATGCATTCCAAGGTACAAATTAATATTGGAGAAGCTTTGGATCGAGGAAATTTTAACAATACCTTCTATTCACGTGTTGCAAAAGGGGTTTTGAATAATATTGAAAGTGGAATATCCACCTACAATTTCAAATTCATATGTGCATTGGAGAGTAAGATACACCAATTGTTATTTGAACCTATATTTTAAGTATTTTTTGCTTAAGAATTAATGACAACACCACATTTTTGTGAATATACAAATTGGATTAATCTTAGTGAATGGTTGCATATTATAAAGGGAAAGTGGGAGGATGTATTTACAGTACAACTAGATTTGGGTGGTGAAGATTTTATGTGGTGTATTTACAATATAGCTACATTCCTTGGCTAAGGTTTGGAATAGGACATTAACATTCCTTGGCTAAGGTTTGAAAAGTTTTGATTGTAAGGGGCCAATTGTTGTTGCTACACATTTATTTTGCTTGTTTAGAATATATAAAGGATAAAATTTCAAGGTAAAGTTTGAGGAACCATCAATATAGATGTACCAAGACTCATGGAGCTAAGGGATAATGGAATGGTTGATGGGGAGACCCAAGGTTCAATTGGGCCATGGATAGTGAGTGGAGCAACCACTTGAAAGAAAGAAAGAAAGATATATGTTACATCAAAAGGGGGATATTTTGAAGAGTCCGGGAGAGGGTCAGATCAAGGGAAACAACTATTGATCTAAGAGGAGTGACTTCCCTCTTTCTTGTAAGAGAGATGAGTTTCAAGATAATAGGGAGGTTTAGTGAGTTGAATGTGATGACCTCACAATATATCAAGGCCTTGTGAGAATTCTAGCTCAACACCTTGGAGGCAAACCAAATGGTTGTATATTCCCACCTTCACCTCCCATACTTGGATCAGTACGTGGTAATATACCATGGATGAAAGAGGGTGGAATGTTGAACATGTTCATGATTGTATTCTAGTTTCCCTAAACGTTGGTTTTGAGGCTGCATGTATTCATTTCCAAGAGGTTGGGAGAATTTTGGGAGAAAGAAGAGGAACCTCACTTCTTTTCGAGAAAAGGGACACAACACTCCCTATTGTAGGGGAAGGCTAGTATAAGAAGTAGAATTTACCATATAGATGGGGGATACAATTATTCTTTGACCACTTCCAGAATGGGATCATCCTTTTTAAGTAGGACAAGGACTAAAATATCGTCAAGGGAATTTTATATATTTCCATCAAGGACATGGACAATTCTGATGTGGACAATTTTGCATGGAGGCATTTCTCCCGGACCTCTTCATGAAATATTGTGAATCTATGGTGCATGCACAAATATGTCAGATGTGGGTTTATGATAATATTTTGAATTATCCAATCACATTCTCAATTGACCTTGTGTAAACCATTCCATTTTGTGTTTGTTGCACGAAGTGTAAAGAACAATGTTGGAGAATTATAAGATGTAAGTTAGGTATGAGCTATTTTTTACCTCTTTATTCCCTTTTATTTTAATGGTGTCCATATTTTGTATTGATCAAATGAGGAATTAACCCAGAACTAATGCCATTAGACACAAACTCAATCCTAAGGCCAACTAAGTATAAAAAGAAACACACGCTAATTAATCTAGGAGTCAAGCATGCAAACAAACCTTCTCACAAAGAAGCTCTAGTTGGTGATGGAATCCATCATCGCAAAATCAATGCGCAAAGGGGATGAGTTTTGGTAGGTGGAAAAGTTACATTGACAACCTACTTAACGAACTAACTCCCTGGTGCAAGTTACCTCACCGAGCAATGGGAAACCATCCAAGGAGTCCGAGTGATTCTAGCCAACATCGATCTCAGGCACAACACCACCTTCCCTGTGCTGTCACCTTGTGTAGGAAGTCTAAAATATTATGGCCTCTATGGTACCACCTACTATACCAAAGTAGAGGGGGGACAGTCGACAATCGACACCAAGACCATCAAAGTAGGGTTGATTACTTTGAGGGCCCCAATGTGACCTCGTGATTGACCCTTGT
>SNQJ01S0132623.1:0-16776 GCA_010110895.2 Picea sitchensis | reverse complement strand
GGTTTAAAACGACCGACCTTTGAGCCCCCACTAGATCTGTGCTCAAAACTTTTGATGGAAGGAACCTTCAAAGATCGGGAGATAGATATTTATCCAGAGAACGCGGCTATACCTGCTACAGTGTCAACTCCATGGATGCCAGGAAAATGCATCCCACAATCGCCACAGGCTCCAAAATACATCATTAGCTCACCACGCATAGAAGAACAAAAGCAATATATGAGATACTACGCCCTAGTAGGAAAATTCCTAGGGCTTTGGCCTTCAGAGCGTGATCTGATCAAATGGATACAATATTGGTGGGAGCCAAAAGGACACTATGAACTACAACTGGGTTCCAAGGGTTTCTTCACAATCATATTGAACAACCTCAAGGACCACAATCGCATTTTTTATGGAGGGCCTTATTTCTATAACTCAGTAGGACTCTTCTTAAGATTCTGGACCGAGAAGTTCAGCCCTGAAAAGGAATATTTTTCCCATGCACCAATATGGATTTGACTGTACTCTCTCCCCCAAGAATTCTGGCTGGAAGAGGTCTTGGCTGGTATAGGTAATACCATCATAATATATGTTAAGTCTTCAGAAGCCACCAAGCAGAGGCAATATACCTCTTATGTGCGCATCTATGTTTACCTAAACATAGCCAAGCTGTTACCAAGATCCATAATTCTTGAATACCATGACGAGGATTGGACCCAAACCATCGACTATGAACACATTCTGTTTAGATGCAGGAAATGCCATGAACACGGTCATATTTTCAGGGAATGCCCCCTCAATGCTGCTTACAAACAAGGGAACCCAGAAGGTGGCAAAGACAAGGACGACTTTGTTCAACCAGCAAGAAAAAGAAGACAAGGAGGACAAAAGGAACTAGCCTAAGTAACTAAGGATCCTTCCACTAGTAATAAATATGTAATACTACAAGATCAACCAGAGAATCCCTCAACCTTCATAAATCCCAATGAACTCCATGCGGATAATCTTCCCCAATCTATGATCCAAGGGAAAGAACGAACTTCATAGGGGAAGGAATTAGATCACCCCTCCCTAGACACTGTTGAGGACCAGCAAGATCTTCTGGAGATAGAGGATGGTGATGCTGAAATGGAGCTAGAAGAGTAAGAACTAGCTGGGGTGGATTTGGAGCACCTCGAACACACCTACAGGCATCAGAAACTGTATACCATACCTAGGGATCAATTGCAAAAGGTGCACAAGGTCTTTCTCAACTCCTTCACTAGATCCACAACTTGATCCAGCAAGGGCCTGGGAATACAGGGTAGTCAGTCAAAGAATCATAGCAAAACTCAGAAAGATGAAAAGAAAAGAGGAAGGAAGACTACCAACAAGCTTATACAAGAAATAATCTACTTCATGGTAAACTCAGGGAAAATCCACCTTATCTCGGACAACTTTCCTCCTCTCCCCACCCCCCCGTCATCATGAAGATTATCTCCTGGAATATCAAAGGCCTCAATGGATGTAGCAAGAAAAAAATGCTACGAGATCTTATCTTTGCGGAAAAACCAGACATATTATTATTACAAGAAACAAAGTGCACAACCAAAGACATTGATAGGCTACTCCCCTACTGTTGGAAGCAAGGGGAAGCAATTTCAACTATAGCCATAGGTACAACTAGAGGATTGGCTATCCTCTGGAACACCAACTCATTGCTGATGGAGAATTTTATCACTACCAAGTGGACCATCACTACAGATTATAGGCTTATTGGTTCTAACAATCCTGGACACCTGACCAATGTTTAAGGCCCGACCAACCCAAGCGATACGCAAGCCTTTCTCAGGAACTTGGAATACCTATCCAATATAACTAGGCATAACAGATGGATTGTTGGTGGAGATTATAATCTCATACACAGTCTGGAGGAAAAAAAAGGGGGATCAAGATGCCTGGATCAGGATTCCAGTGAATTCAACAACCTCATAGACAACCTCAACCTCATCGACCTGGAAGCCATCAATGGCAATTATACCTGGACAAATAGAAGAACTGGATCACACCAAATCGCCTACAAACTAGATCGATTCCTCATCTCTGACTCCCTGATGCTGGAAGGAATAGCTCTGGAAGATAGTATTTTGAATATCCTTGGCTCGGATCACTGGCCCATTCAGCTATGGTTGGATGTGCCAGCCACTCCAAGGAAAAAACCCTTCAGTTTTGAATAGTTTTGGCTCAACCATCCAGATTTCCAAGCAAAGATCTAGGATTGGTGGAGGGAGGTAGACGTCCCCCGCAGCTCCAAGATGTACAGATTTCAGCAAAAGCTAAAGAACCTCAAACAAATACTCAAACTCTGGAATAAGAAAACCTTTGGCAATATCTTTGAATCCCAAAAGCAGTTGTCAGAACAAATGGGTGTGATTCAAAATCAGATCTAGTTGCAAGGGTTAACAGATGAGCTTAAAGCCCAGAAAGCAAAAGTAAATCAACAGCTGGAGGCTATAAAAGTACAAGAAGAGATTTTATGGAAACAAAAATCACGCATCCAATGGCTCAAGGAGGGGGACCAAAACACCAAATTCTTTCATAGAATCGTCATTCACCGATGTCATACTAATAAAATTACGCACTTAACCTCCACCAATGGTGAGCCCATTAATTCCCATGAAGACCTAGAGATGACACTGATAGACTATTACAAAGATCTCCTCACAAAACCATTCCCGGACAGATATGAGGCCATAGCTAAGGTCACACAGCATGTGCCCTCCCTTGTCACCTTGGAGAAAAACTCAGCTCTACTCCGGCCTATTACAATTGAGGAGGTGGATCAAGTGCTTTAGGACACCCCCAAATGCAAGGCACCTGGCCCCGATGGCTTCACCAACGATTTTTTCCACCATTGTTGGTCGTTGATTAGGGTAGAGGTTTGGGAAATTATTGAAGATTCCCGATCCACAGGACAAGTCCTTCAGGCTCTCAATGCGACTTTCCTCACCCTCATCCCCAAAGAGGGGCAGGCTCACCATCCTAAGCAGTTCAGACCCATAGCCCTCTGCAACGTCATCTATAAACTTCTAACAAAAGTGATTGCTCGAAGACTCAAGCCCATCCTACCAACAATCATCTCTTCGGAGCAATCGGGCTATGTTGAGGGCAGACAAATCCTGGACAGTGTCATCCTAGCTCATGAAGTGATCCACTCTTTGTAGAAGACCAGAATGCTAGGTATGCTCCTTAAATTAGACCTTTCTAAAGCCTTCGATAAGATAAGTTGGGACTACATGCGGGAAATTCTCCTTGCCTTTGGCTTTGATAAGCTCTGGGTGACTTGGATTCTGAATCTAACCTCCTCAACATTTTTTTCCATCCTTATCAATGGTGTTCCTTCTCACCCCTTTTCCCCTTCTAGAGGAATTAGACAGGGAGACCCTCTCTCCCCGTTCCTCTTCATCATTATGGCCGAAGGTCTTAGCCGCTCTATTCACGTAGCTGTTGTAAACAACTTACTAACATGGCTACCTTTGCATGGCATCTCCCCCCCTATCTTGCATAGTCAATTTGTGGATGACACGCTTTTGATGGGTACCCCAACTACATGTGAAGCCAACTCCCTCCTCTCGATCCTCCAAATCTTCTCTAAAGCCTCAGGTTTGGACTGTAACAAAGATAAATCCCAAATCTTTTTCTTTAACACGCCCCCTCCAATTCAGAGCCATGTTTCTGATATCTTAGGTTTCAACAGAAGCTCCCTTTCATCCAAATACCTTGGCATCCCCCTGATTGATAATGCCCTCAGGAACTCCTCTTGGGAACATCTCCTTTCCTCTTTTACCAATAGGCTTTCTTCCTAGACCCTCAGAGTTCTAAACCTTCCTAGTCGTCTCACTCTCCTTCGAGCAGTTCTTCAGGCCCTACCCATCTACACCTTCTCGGTGCTTGCTGCTCCAAAGTTTGTCCTCACAACCATTAAAATCTTACAAAGTAACTTCCTCTAGAAAGGCCTCAACATAGGGAAGAAAATATCGTTGATCAGCTAGGACAAACTATGCCAACCCAAAGCACAAGGAGGCCTTGGATTACGAGACACCTTTATCATGAATAAAGTCCTAAGCGCCAAGATATGGTGGAAATGGCTAAAAAATCCCAAGGATCTTTGGGCAAGGCTCTGGAGGAAGAAATATGCACTAGATGTGGTGGAAAAGAACTTAATATGATGGAATGGCGACAACCTAGGATCCTTAATCTGGGCAACGACTAAGCATAATAGATAGCTAGTTACCCAACATGATTTTTGGGAAATTAGAAATGGGAAAACAACCCTTTTCTAAAAATATTCCTGGCAGCAATGGCCAATTTTGGACCACTAGGATTGGGCTAAGCATATCAACACCCAAGTTACACATGCGGGCCTGACAAAAGTAGCTGATTGCTGGCAAGACAATCCCCCAGAAGACACCTGGCAGTGCGGGCACCTAAACAGAGAACGCATGAACCTGGAAGCGCACGTGGATCTGAGACCTTGGCAGGATGAGATGTCCAAAAGGAAAATCCCCAAGCTCACAGGAGAGGATATCCTCCGATGGGGATACTTTCTATGGGGCACCTATAGCATACGAGAGGCCTATCACATAAAAACTCAATCAGACCCTCCACCTACAAGGAAAGTTTGGAGCAAAATCTGGGATCTTAAACATTGGCCTAAAATCAACCTCTTCCTCTAGCTCGTCACCCATTCGAGCATTCTAACCTGGGATAACCTCTCAAAAAGAGGTTTTTTTGGGTCATCTATATGTATGATTTATGGAGAGGCAGACAAAACCATGAATCAACTCCTCAATTCCTGCCCTTATACTTCTCAAATATGGGATCAAAGTGCGCTTATTATGCGTACATCGGATCGCGAAAGAGACAACATCATTGATACAATTACAGACTGGAGGGATCAAGTGTTCCAATATCCCCTCCTAAATCGTATATGGTAATTACTTACTGGCTTCATTCTTTGGCAGGTATGGAAGGAAAGAAATAGGAGGATTTTCAGGAATGTTTCGCTCTCGTGGCAACAATGCTGGAACCAATGTCACCTCAATATTCTGGAAACTCTCAACCTTCAGCTATGGACTGAAAAATACTTGATCAGCAACCCCTCAGAACTCCTGATCCTTCGATACTGGACACCCTTCCCAACTCATCACCCACTTTCCCCCTCTTCTTCTCCCCCCCTCCCAGCAGCCCCTCCTATTGTTCCACCCCCCAAGTCGACTTCATCAAGCTCAACTTTGACGGAGCCTCTAAAGGAAATACAGGAGCAGTGGGTTACGGAGTAGTTTTCCATAACCACCATGGACACATCATTCTCATTAATGCAAGCTCCCTTGGTCACACCACGAACAATGCAACAGAACTTTGGGGGATCATTAGAGGACTACAATTAGCCATCGAGCACAATTTCACCAAGTTGATTGTAGAGGGAGATTCTCAAATCATCATCAATCTCTTCAGTAGAATTTTAAATGGAGCAGACCTGGAAAGAATATCACCCAGTTGGAGACTCTCACACGGGCTAAAAACTATCACGGATTTGCTGCAACCCAATCAGGTCGTTATACCTACTCATATTAGGAGAAAGGTGAATCAAGTTGCGGATGAACTGGCTAATCTGGGGACCAACTGGGACGGACCGAAACTCCTTTGCAAAACGTCCCTCAATCCTGATCACCCTATTCTCTAGCAATGTATCCGTAAAGCTGTGGAAGTGGAAAAACTCCCGGATGGGGTGTTAGTGAAAGCCAAATGGCGCAAAGAGGGAGTGTGGGTAGGCCAACAAGGCAGGGAGCCATGTGATGAGCTCGTGCCAATGACCACCGCCTTGACCTTGCATTAACTTTACTTCACGTCGCTACAACACCATTAATTCTGGTGCGCCCGACCCCCATTACGAACTTCTCTATGGATTTTTCGTCTACATTTTCTTCTCTTCCTCATTCGCGGACCAACTCCCACATCCATCCATTTCCCTAGACTGGTTTAGACTGGACTTTCATGGTGCTCACAACCCCTAGCCATCTCCAAGCTCTCTGAATTTTGCCTGGAGCACTTAGTCATTTTCTGCCTTCAAACGAAGGAAATTATGCCGCGTCAAAGAGGATGGTCGTGAAGAGGCTCTCCATGGCATCCTCCTTAGCCCTGAGCCTCTATTTCTCCCCTTGGTTCTCCCTCCACGATCTCCTTGCCGCCTCTGTAGTCCGAGCTAGCACCTCTCACCTCCTCCACCTCACCTACCTCACGGTTTGAATGCTTAGCCATTATTGACCGCTTTCCGGGCTCTTCTTCACATTACCTTGCCATCCCATCGAACTTCATAACCATCAATCCTTCCTTTGCACCGATAGTTGGCTCTTCAAGGCCTCCCATGGGGGCACCACCCCCTGTTCGAAGTGCCCAAAACAGCACGTACGCGTCTACCGCTTCCATCCCTAACTCGCAGTTGAAAGAAAGTTTAACCATTCTCTATGGTCTGGTCTTCAAACTCCGTCAGGAAATGGAGGACCTCCAATTCTGACTGCAGATTATGGATGGAAAGGTCTCGACCCTCCTTTAGATTTTATCTACCTTCCAAGATATTTTCCCCTCCAACCCAGTAGGCGCGGCTTCAACAGAGGAACCCCATGTAGAGAGTGACGACAGAAATGCTCAGACGCAGTGTTCATCAGAGGTCATTGTGGAGAAGGTCGAGCATGAGGACACGGAAGCGGCGACAACTACAGGCCAGCATGTGTATAGTCCACCTGGAGACACCATGCCAGTTGCCAACAGGGACGAGAGCAACGTGGATGCTGTCATACATTTGGAAAGCAAAGGGACACCCGTTGAAGAGGAGCCTTGGTACGCGGTCATTCTTGCCACCTGGCCAGGTTACTCGCCAAGTGTATGATCCCACAGGGGTTTCTTTCTTTTTAATAGTTTCCTCTTTTAGCTACAACTTAGTCAGCTTAGTTCTGTTCTATAAGACTGTTAGACTATCAAATTCTAGACTTCCCTGGTTGGCTGAACTGGTTTCCCCTCTATTGGGGCAGTTCAGTAACTACATTATGATTGTTATCAAGTTTTTGTACCTTTGGTCTGGTTTTTTGAAGGCCCTTTATATATAAAACCTCTTACTTACAAAAAAAAAACCATTCAACTATATCCAATGAGCAATGACCAATGACCAATAGTATAAGAGTTACACCAATACACCATAATACACCATGCACAATATATGATAAATAATCAATAGTTATTGTTCAAGGGAAGTAGTGACTTCCAAAGGTAGCTACAACTTCCAAATGTAAAGGGAGGGATAAAACTCCAAGAGGAATATACAATCCTTCAATATCAAGAGAGAGTTGAACTCTCCATCCTTGCCCCTTCCTTCCACCCAAGAATATATGAGAGATAATAAAACTTTACCTTAAATCATCACCATCAACCAATCATCACAGAGAACCTGATAATGCTTCTTCCGAGACTATTCAATTTATGAAGTGCTTCAATTCTTGGAGTACTCTAATCCTATATATTACTCAATGTGTTCTATGAAATTCCTCAAGTTTCCTCCTTGAATCCTCCCCAAAAGAGGTTATGAAAGAATGGTAGACTGTTAAATTCTGGTCTATTCAGAATTGAACTTGCATTCCCCATGCTCAATAATTAACATATGAATCTGAAACTTTTTAAAAGAAACTACATCATGTTGTTTCCAATGAAATTTGTCCCTTCATTTGGATTCGATGAGAGCGTTATGACCATTTTACACAGAACACCTTTTTATTGACTATCTTCTAGACCCCAATTACAAACCCTATCTTCCACAGAGTGTATCTCCTATAGATTATAGAGAATAAAAGAGCTGAACGTTTATAGAGAGGTACCTTGATATTTCTTATCAATACCATAGCGATTTCACCATCTTAATTGTTCACAAAACAATTATAGAAAAAAATGGTAAGATGACATGACAATAACATACCTTAGAACACATCACCAAAGACTACATCCTCGTAATCGGCCTTCTTTATGTTAAGCTAATATTGGCTCATTACCCATAGTAGAACATTAGACTAGTAATGTTATTTTATTTTATGTCAGCTTTAGGCCATTAGTTGTGATTTAGATTAGTAATATTTTATTTATAATAAAACTGAGCCATTAAAACCTCTAGTCTCTATATACCAAGGGAGACATTTTTTCATTTCTGAATCATCTTGGCAACTTGAACATTTAAGTGGGAGTAAGGAGGTTGCCCCCTCAAAAGAGGTATTATATGATATTATCTCTCTTTTTCAAGCGTTGAGTACTCTTCTTTGAGGTTTTCTATGCTATATTGATGTTTGGTTCTTAACATATGGTATCGAGAGCTCAAAGATCTTGAGGTTCAGCTACTACATCTGAAGTTACACCCGTGGAAATTTTACTATAACTTTTTTTCTAAAAACGTTTCAGGAGGAACGGCGTAAAGGTTTTTAGAAGACGGATCAAGGTCGTTGGGTTACAGGTCAGCTCAAAGGCCTTATATACTTTCCGGAGCTAAAGCGGTACAATATAGGGTTCACCAGATCATCCTGAAATGAGTCATTGTAGAATTTTACTTTATAAAAACTTTCTGTAACGTTCAGACCCTGAACTCCAGAAAATTTACATGAATTAGTATATTATCTGTGGAAAAGTTTAGCTTCTGGGTCATAAATTTGTAGATACACCATATTGTAAGATAGGGTATCGACTAGCCCCATTGACTAGTCTAAAGAAGGCGTTCTAAGGTAAAACAAGAATAACTTCTTGCTAGGGTATACAAATTGAGTGGGACTGGTTGCATTGGATCATTGACAATATGTAGTATTTTTGGTATGAGTTTCGGAGCTGATGATATCGATTATTGTGTGCGGGGCACACTATGCAAATGAATCTCCTGGAAAGACCAAAATCAGCAAGTTGTGGGGGAAGTTATCGTAAATTCCACTTGGCACATCAGGTACAGTCAGATTATGAATTTAAGAGAAGAAATATCATAGAAATACATAGCCTCAATTTTCATACCCAGAAGGTCCAAAATTGGGAGATACAACAGAAGAAATATTGTCTAGCAGAACCACCTCAAAATCAAAGTTCAAAGTGATACTTGGCCAACATACCACCCAAAAGGAACTTCTACACCAAATAAGCCTCCAGAAAATCCTACTTGGACTCTTGATGAAGGGTGAAGAAATGCATTAGGGACATAAATGAACTACACAAAAGCTAGAATGGATTCAAAGCTGGAATCTATAAGTTGGATACTAAGATGGATTCAATGGAATCCAAGTGGGATACTAGATGCATTCAATGGAAGCTAAGTTGATGGATTCAATGGATACAAGTTGTGGATGATACTAAGATGGATTCATGGAATCTAAGTTGGATACTAGATAGATGGTTTAAAAGGAGATCATGGAAGTATTGAAAAATTTCAACAGAAGACACCTGAAAATGAAAATGCATCCCATGAAATTCATGATGTGGACACAGGAAGGTGAATCAAGAATGGAGAAACTCAACTTTGGTTTGAGACAACCATGTTCTAAGATTGACATGAGGAAGTTTGATGCTTGAGACCCAATCACATGGATACTTTTAGATGGAGCAATTCTTTTATATACATAATGTGACACATACACACCAAAAGATTTTTAAGTGCTTCTTTATATTTAGAACCTAATCAATTTGTTTGTTATCCGATGGCTGTTCTCGCAAATCACTCGTCCTTGGAATATTCCATGGAAGAAATGATATCACACTATGAGGATACAAAGGGCAATACCTTCTTTAGCCAATTGATAAAATCTCAAACAAAGAGGTTCAGTTACCGAGCACATTGGCTTCCAAGGTGAATATAAAGGTAAGCAAATGTGAGTAGAGCACTTGATTGATGTATTGAGAACTTTAAAAGATAACATTCAACATGAGTTAGCACTTTGGAACCAAATCATTGGAGAATGCATTTAAGGTGGCAAGAAATGTTAGTAAAAATATGGCTATGGCTACTAAGAAGGACCTATCCATCTATAGAGAACAATTCTCATGCACTCCTAAAACACATCAACCTACAAGGTTGACACCTCAACAATTGGAGGAAAGAAAAGAAAAAAGGTTTATGCTTTAATTGTGACAGCAAAGTAATTAAGGGACATAAGTGTGGTGAGAATAAATTATTCTACATAGATTGTGAAGGAAAGAAGAAGAACAGAACCATCTCAAAGATGAAAACAATAGAAACAATTTCGTCTGAAGAGTTACTCCACGATATCATGCAATGCATTGGCTGGAATTAGCACTCTCAAACCCTCAAAGATAGAAGGATACATCCAAAAGAAAAGGTAATAGTCCTAATTGATTCTGGAAATTACTCATAATTTCATTCCTTTATTAAATTATTAAAGATCTCAATTGCTTGTATATCGACACCGAGTTTCAAGTAATGGTTGCAAAGGAATGGAGAGACTATATCAATTGCTCAGGAAAATGCAATAAGATCAATCTTACTATGGGGGAATATGTAATGAATAGTCCAATGATTGCTATACCCATGGAGCTGGTGAGATGTTGTGCTAAGTCAATAGTTTACAATCATTGGGCATTGAAACTTAATTTTTCAGAACTTTCCATGAAATTTTATTGGAAGGAAAAGAAATTGAGTTGAGAAGGTATCACAAGGAAGCCCAGTGGAGTGATAAAAGCTCTAATGGCATGACAAAATTATTAGAAAAAAGGGCATCAAGGCATTGTGCAAAATATGCTCACTAGATGTACAAACATCTAAGCTATCATTCCTCAAGATCTCAAAGGATCATTGATAAGCATTCCAAAGTATTTTGAAGATATTCCCAAAGGTATCCCTAGCTCAGATCCTTGATCATGAGAATTGCCCCTGAAAAGATTCACAGATCTGTTCACTCCTAACATCAGGCCATCTGAGGATACCCTTATGCCCAGAAAGAGTGAAATTGGTATGGTGAAAGAAATGTTAGAGGCTGAAAAATATTAGACCTAGCCAAAGTTCTTATCTGCACTAGTGGTAATGGTATTCAGAAAGATAGCTCATAGCCATGTGTCCAGATTATAGAGAGCTCAACAAGATCCATATTAAGATAAGTTTCCCATTCCGTGATTGATGGTGTTAGATGAACTACATGAGGCAATCTATTTCACAAAATTGGATCTCCGTTGGTGTCATGCCAGGATCAGAATGAAGGAAGAAAGAATATCCCAAAACAACATTTCCAACTCTAGGCCATTATGAATTTTTGAGGTCATGCCTTTGGCCTTACAAATTCACCTTCCACGACTCAGGGTTGATGAATTCCATTTTCAAGCCCCTTCCTTGAAAAAATTTGTGTTAGTATTTTTTATTGATATACTAATCTACTTAAGCAAGTCTTGGGAGGATCATCTGCAACATGGTGACAAGGTGCTACAACTATACAAAGGAACTAACTATATGCCAAACCATCCAAATGTTTCTTTGGAGTAAAAGGAGGTAGAATCATTTGGGTCTATTGTATCATGGAAGGTGTCAAGGTAGACCCTAACAGATTAAAGCCATGATGGGTGGCGATTCCCAAAACATTAAAAAATCTTAAGAGGATTTTTGGGTTTGACAGGTTACTACATAAGGATTTGTTCGGAACTATGGAAGAATAGCAGCACCTCTAACGACACTAACTAAGAAGGATGCATTTTCATGGACTCCGGAGAACAACTAAAGCTTTTTGAACAACTTAAAGGAAGCGATGTGTAAAGCTCCTTTCTTTACCACTCCAGACTTCACAAGAAACCTTTATTGTAGATGTGATGCTCGAGGAAATGGAATTGGTGTCGTCTAAATGCAAGAAGGAAGAATTTCGGCTTTTGAAGAATCGACCAATCGGAAGAGACTTACACAAACCCATTTATGAGAAGAGAGGAAATGATGGCAATACTACATGCATTGAAGAAATGGCGTCCTTACCTAATAGGTAGGCACTTCAAAGGTCAAAGCAGATCATGATAGTCTTAAATACTTCTTGGAACAAAGACTATCTTCGGAAAAACAACAAATGGGTCACAAGATGCTAGGTTATGATTTTGAAATCTCGTCTATAAAAAGGGAAGCAAATGTTGTGGCGGATGCACTCTCACGAAGATATGAAGATGTTGAGGCCTTTCTCATTGCTATATCAATCATCAACCCGATTGGATAATAGAAGCAAAGGGATGAATGGAAGAATGAGCGAAAAGGTGTGGACTCTCATTGAAAGGTTGCAGCAGGGTTCGGGTGCATCAGATACATTTACATGGAAAAATGATTCACTATGGTGCAAAGATCGGTTATATTTATGTAAAAACTCCCAACTCAAACGAAAGGTGCTAGTGGAACTGCACACCTCTCCAGTAGGAGGGCACTCAGGATTTTGAAAACCTACCATAGAGTCAGAAGGATTTTTTGGGGGATGGCAGCAAAACTGATGTTCAAGGTTTGTGGCAGAATGTTTGGTTTGCTTAACAAAATAAGGTGGAAGCAATTGAATGGGTCTTTTACAACCATTATCATCCCAAGTCAACGGCGGGAGAGAGTTTCCATGGATTTCATCACAGGGTTACCAAAGTCTGAAGGAAAAGAGTGTCATCATGGTGATTGTTGATAGATTGACCAAGTATGCACTTTTGTGCACTCTCTCACCCCTTCAAAGCTAAATGCGGTCGCCCACTGCATTCATGGAGCCAGTTCCAAAGCTACATGGCAGCCCAAAGGTGTGTGCTTGAAGTGATAGAGATCCCATCTTCACTGGACACTTTTGGACATAATTATTTTCTTGTTTGGGTACTCGAGGTGGCTCATAGCTCATCTTATCATCCCTCAATCTGATGGACAAACTGAGATAGTAGACAAATAATCTGAGATACCTTCGTTGCTTTGTCTCACGATAAACAAGCACAATGGTTCAAATGGTTACCCTTGGCAGAATGGTGGTATAACACTTCCTTTCACACTGCAACAAAATGAGCACCATTTATGGCACTTTATGGATACCACCTTCTTCCCATCACTTCTTCTCTAAAAGAAAATCTAAAGTTCAAGCGTTGGAAAGATCACATCGAGAATCACGGCAACAAGTTCTCGAAATCTTAAGGACAACCTGACCATGGCACAAAATCGCATGAGAACAACAAGCAGATCAACATCGTAGTGAAAGAAGTTTTGAAGTAGGGGATTGGGTATTTTAAGACTATCCTTACAAACAGATGTCCTCAAGCAAGCCAAGAAGGGATAATAAATTGCTATCCCAAAATTACTATGGCCCTTATAAGGTGTTGCAAAGATTAATGCCTATGGCATACAAATTGGAGCTGCGTCTTCACGATACGCAGTTTTCCATGTTTCATGCTTAAAAGTTATAGGCGACAAGATCCAAATTCAAACTATACTGCGGAACGGCGAGGAAGGAAAATGTGTGGAGCACGAAGCCATCACCGACACAAGAGTGCAGCCAACTAGGGAATCGATCCATTTCAGAGTATCTCACATTAAATGGAAATTACCAACTGAAGATTCCGCCGGAAGATGAGTCTTTATCACGAGAAGCATCGAGTTATAAGCGTGCAGGACAACACTTGTCTCAAGGGAGGGCATGTTAAGCTAATATTGGCTCATTACCCTTAATTGGGGCATATTAGACTAGTAATGTTATTTTATTTATGTCGGCTTTAGGCCATTAGTTGTGATTTAGATTAGTATTAATGTTATTTTATTTATCAATACGACTTTGGTATTTAAAACCTCTAGTCCTATATATACCAAGGAGACATTTTCATTTAATCATCTTGTACTTGAACATTTAAATTGAGATTGAAAGAGGAGGAAGTTGCCCCTCGAAGAGGCTTATTATCTGATATTATCTCTTTTTCCAAGGCGTTGAGAATTGCTCTTCTTGAGGTTTTTCTATGCTATATTGATGTTTGGTTTCTTAACACTTTACTTCTTATTTCCTCTGAGATTCAGCTTGTATCAAAGTGAATGTCTAATGATGTTTATTATACTGTTTATGTCACTTTATTTTAACATTAGGGCTGACCTGACACTTTCTTATTTTGTAATTCTTTTCTTCAGGTTATCTTCAGGGCCATGTACTATTCTTCAATTCACTTTGTCATCTTCAAAAATTCATTTCTCTTCAACCATGAGAAGTCCACGTGGCGTTCCACATACGAACAACATGATGTATACTATCCATTCATAGATTATTTGTATATACATTCCTGTTGTCCTTCATGTCCAAATACCTTTACGTCCAAACCCATGATAGGGTTGATACATCAATGACAACAACCAATCTTCCAACAATCTCCCCTTTGTCATTGATGAAACACTCATGCTCCCCTATCATCATGATCCCAATTTCTCTCCTTTGACATAAATGGAAAAGGTTAGGGCTCTCCCACAGAGTTTAATGGAAAAATGTAACTCTCTCTTCTTTGGGGCTGCTCCCCTGAACATGTGGTACTCAATACTTCATCCTTATTTTTGGTCTTTGGGACTTTTTCTTTAGAATCCTTTTGTGTGACTTCTTCTCTTCTTTCATGTCTAGGATGTATATGTTGATCTTCTTGTTCTGCATTTGCAACCAATCTTCTGAGTTATTTTTTCTCTGATTTTACATTTTGAAGAATCAAAGCTAGGTGTATCCTTGATCACACATTTTACTAAAGTTGAGTAGTGCTCTGATTCAGTCTTCAACCAATAGAACATTCTTTAACTTTACATTTTTTTCTTCCAAGCTCTACTACCTTCTCCAAGTATTTTTGGCCGGAGAAGGTCATCTCCAAATGCAACATTTCCTTTCTCGTTCAAGCTGATGAGTTTGTCTTGATCCCCGATCATCACACATTTTACTAACACTGAGTAGATTATGATTCAAGTCTTCAACCAATAGAATATTCTTTGCTTTTAAATTTTTTCTCCCAAGCTCTACTACACCTTCTCCAAGTATTTTGGCAGATGAGTCATCTCCAAATGCAACATTGTCACCCTTTCTCTTCAAGCTGATGAATTTGTCTTGATCCCGGGTCATGTGTGAAGAACATCCACTGTCTATGTACCATTCATTTTCTTCTTTACATTTTTCAGTAGTCAATGTTATTCGACAATCTTCATTGTTTGGAATCTCTTTCCTTCTCCATAATGTGGTTGGCATAGAGACATCTTCATTCATATATCTACAATCTCGTGCTTTGTGACCAAGATAATTACATTTGTAGCATAAAATATTTTTGTCCATCAATGGGGAAAATGAATTATAACTTATGTTGACAAATCCACGATTATTTCCATATCTTCTATTTACACCATTCATGTTTCTTGTGTATTTGTTCTTTTCATTGATTCTGCAATTAATTGCCTTATGTCCAAAATTTTTGCAAGTATAACAATGACCAAGAAAAAATAAATTGATACCTTGGAGTAAGTGACCTTCTTTATGATGTAGTCCATCTGGGTTCATGTTCTACTCTTTTGTAGTTTCCTTCATACTGATTGAAGCTTCTTTGGTTCTTGAAGGTAGGAGGTCTTCTTGGATATTCATCTCTTTTGTAATCATTCCTTCTCTCGGGTATCCTAGTTCACTTCTCATCAATTGTCTGTGTAGCTCTTTCTTCAACCTTCTTCTTGGTATTTGCATCTTCTTTGTATGAAGTTTCACCCATGCATCCAAGATGTGTTAAGTCTTTTGCCACTTGAGAGTTTCTTAAGCTCTTCCTCAATGAGATAACTTCTTGTTCAAGTTTCTCACAATCTTCTTCTTTCTTCATCATTTGGGCATTCCTTACTTCTCCTATTCTTCTTTCTTCTTCGAGTAGAGTTTTCAAGGAAATGGTTTCTTCTCTTAGTTTCTCAAAGTCTTCTAATTGTTTCTTCAAGCTTACAACTGTCTTTTCACAACTACCCAATTTACTTCTTAGTTTTCTTTGCGTGTCTTTGAGCTTGCTATTTTCAATCTCAACATGCTTCAATTTTTTAAGATTCTCATCTTCTTGTTGAATAATTTTTTTTTCATGATTTTCTTTTTCTTCATTGGAATTTTCTTCTTCAGTGTCATTTCTTTCAATCCTTGGATGAGGACATTAAAATTCAACATGACCTACTCCTTCACAATTAAAGCAAAAGAAATGACCTCTATTTTCTTCTTTGAAATCTGAGATGTTGTAATTTGCTTCAACTTCTTCTTCTTCTTCTTCTTCCGCGTCTTCCCTTACATAAATGTAGTGTAGCTTGTCCCAAAGATCTTTTGATTATGCACATGATCCTACCTTGGATTTCAATGAATCTGTCAATCCATCCAGGATGGTATCTATTGCCAATTTGCTGTTCCTTTTTGCTTCCTTATGAGCTGGAATCTTTGGTTTCTTCAAAGCATTGTATCCTGAAGCAACTGAGAACCAAACATCTACCCCAAGAGATTTCAAGTAAGTTTCCATTCTATTACTCCAGTATTCAAAATTGCTTCCATCAAATGGTGTAATCCCATTTGGAATTTTGTCTTCCATTTCTTCTTACGATCTTCCTTCCAGTGGTTAAACTGTACTGAAGGTAACCCGCTTTGATACCAATTGTTGATACTGAGAGGGGGGTGAATCAGTATCAAGTACAATTTAAAGCCTTTTTCAACTTATACTTAAACCATTCAACTATATCCAATGAACAATGAGCAATAGTATAAGAGTTACACCAATACACCACAATACACCATG